>JAASGA010000265.1:0-25941 GCA_023334105.1 Globisporangium nodosum
GTCGCCAGTACCAACACTCGGCTCGCCCGCGGCGGCAATGCAGTTCAAGCAGCTCTCGCCGTCGTCGAGGCCACCGCGCTCGGGGTTCGCTCCGCTGCTCTCCCCCGCTCGCCGCCTCCAGCAGCTCCGAGGCGAGAGCAGCTTGGCGGCGTCACAGGACGATGAGTACGCTACGTTCGAGTCGTTCGCGAGCACGTTCGCTGGCGAGTCCGAGGAGCTCGCGCGCCGCAACGGACTCACGATGTCTTTCGCGAAGGGGGCGCTGGGATCCTCTGCGGCGTCGACAGCGTCGCTAGCTTCAGCGTCGTCGTTTGGAACCGACGACACGTACGGCTCGTTCGCGAGCTTGTCGGTCACGAAGCCAAGTCTGGGGAGCGTGACCAGCGGTGGATCAGGCGAAGACACGTACGGCTCGGCGGCCGACTACGGGGACTTCGCGTCGCTGGTTGGCTCACAGGACGATGGTGGGTTCGAGTTGGGGCCGCCTCCACCTCCTCCGACACCACTTCGCTTTGCTGTGTCGACTTTGTTTGGAGAAGAGGCCGGACGCAAGAGTAGCGGAAGCAGCAGCCGAAGCTTCGCACAACGAGCTCAAGTCAGGCAGCCGCCAGCGAACTCGGACGTGTACGGGAGCTTCGCAGCGCTGGCATCGTCGTCGCCGACGTCTTCACCTGACATCAGCAGCGACAGCGAGCCAATGTACGGGAACTTCCAGTCGTCGTCGGCTGCTGCTGGCGCTCCATTCCCGTTCGTGACGAAGACGAAGGAGGTGAGTGTGCTCGCGCAAGCCGGCAGAAGCACCTCGTTTGAGCAAGCGCAGGTCCAGCTCCACCAGCCACACCAACAGGAACTCCTACGGCGAGAAGCTCATGCGCACAGCGCTGCGTGCTCGGCGCTCGAAGAGCTGAACGCCGGGATGGTGTGCTACCAGCAGAAGCAGCTGGACGAGGCGCTTGCTCGTTTCATCCACGCGCAGGAGGTCGCGAAGGCGACGGACGACAAGGTCGTGGAGGCGCGCGCACTCGGGAACCTCGGCACGGTGTATCTCGACATGAAGAACGCGGCGCAAGCCGTCGTGTGCTACCAGCGCTGCCTCGACATCACGCGCAGCATCAAGGACTCGAAGCGCGAGCGTACGATCCTCAACAACCTCGTGCTGGCGCTCATGGCGAGCGAGGAGTTCGAGCGCGCGCTCGCGTGCTGCGAGATCCAGCTCGAGATGACAACGAACGAGATCAACCGCCGCAAGATCTTCTCGCGCATGAGCCTGCTGCGAGAGAAGGCGGCGCGCGCGAAACGGGAGCGCAACGCTGCGGTGTTGTCGTCAGTGAGGAGCCTGTGAGTAACCTGGGAGTCTGTTGAGTGTATGATTGTTCAATGCGGCGGACACGACACCGCTCAGTTCTCATTGCGTTCATCACATCTGCCATCGTTCTCTGATTGTCGTGTGCTGGTGTCGCAGCAGCATCGAGTCGAGTCGAGTCAGCCAGCTCAGAGTTCAGACTCCTCGGGAAACACACCAGTCGGTGGCGCCGCCTTCGCCGAGCTGTCGGCTGAAGCCACGAGCGGCGCGAGCGTCCCGACAAACACCTCGTCGAGTGGCACCTTGCGGCTCATCATCTCCACGACCGGAAGGCTGCTGCTCTCGGTCTCGCGCGCGTGCGCCAGTGTGTGGTCTGTGATGGCATCAAACTCGTCTGTCGACAGCTCCAGCTCGACGAACTGGCGCCAGTCGACCGCGAAGTCGTCCCAGACATCCGCGTTCCAGAAGATCTCGTCCGGGTGGTAGCCCGCCAGAACCGCACTCAGCCCTGTGACGACTCCTGGAGAAGCGTTGCTGGTGGTGCTGGTGGCGGAGCAGTCGTCGCTGGCAGTCCCGGACTCGCTGCACGCGGCTCGATGCACTCGCTTCGTACTTGACGCAAAGCCCACGTGCAAGAGCAGCTCCACCGTCTTGGGGTCCTTTGTGCTCTGCGTGCTCGTCGACACGAACCCGACGCCACGCACGATGCGCTGGACGTTCGCAGAGAGCAGCGAGATCGCGTACATCCGGCAGCAGAGCGCGCAGATTTCCGGGTGCGAATCCGAGACGAACGAATAGAACGATGACACGTCCACGTAGTCGCTCGTCGTGTCGGCGTCGAACGGGAACTGCTTCGTCTTGTACGCGCTGAAGATCTCGCGCACCTTGTCTCCAGAGATGGGGACGATTACTCCGCTCGATTCGCCTGGAGACTGTTCTCCTGCTGCTGCCGCTGCTGTGTGTCCCTCTGCGCTACTAGCATGTCCATGTGACTGGAACCAGGTCGAGAAGTACGCTTGGAAGTACGCTGCGGTCGTCGCCCACTGAAGTGCCTCGCACTGCACGTTCAGCAACTCGGTGTCCAGGTGGAAGTTGAACACATACGCGAGCAGCATCACGGGGAAGTCGTACCGCTGCCAAAGTGTGCGAATGCGAGTCTGCATCATCTGCGCCAGCGCTTCGTGGTGCGTGCCGACGAGCCCGGCATACTGCTGGTTCATGCGCGCGAGCTGGTACATGATGTGCGCGAGCGTCAGTCCGTGAGCCGCTACAAATGAGTCCCCGCTCTCTGTTTGCGCCTTCCCGTGGCTGTCCGCGTTGCCACCCCCCTTCAGATTGTGCTCGAACACCAGCATGTAGCTTTCCTTGAGAGGCAGCAGCAGCGTGTGCAGCTCCTGCAGTGTCTTCCAGAGCTTGCCTTCGTCCGCGAACACGAGATCTTTCAGCCGGTGGGGCACCGCAGCGCCATCCACGAGACCGCTCGCGTCGTCGGCGTCCGCGGAGCAAATCGCCGTCACCACGTCGCAGTACTTGAGCATCGCGCCGATGCAGTCCACGAACGAGTACCAGTTGACGCGGTTCGGCAGCGGGATGCGCGCGTCGTCACCATCGCCGCTCACGAGCTTCAGCATGCTCTGCAGCGACGCATTCGAGAAGTAGGACGCGACCTCGATCATCTGACCCACCGCGTCACTGAACAGCTCGTGTGTCAGCAAACTGCCTGCAAGCACGCTCAGCTGCCGCGTGAAGCACGGCACCACCATGAGCGACCGGCGCTTCTCCGCGAAGCACACGCAGCGAGCTGCGTTCAGCGCGACCGTCGAGTCCGCGACGATCCCCATCACGCTGATGTCGCGCTCCTCGAGTCGCTCCAGCACCTCTTCGATCTTCACCGCGAGGTGCGTCGAGCTGTACGCGTTCGCCTGCGTGCCCATGTCCAGCACGTGCACACACGCGGCGTCGCCGTTCGAGTTGACGAGCGTGAACGCCACGATCTGCTGCAGGTCGAGCGTCCGCCAGCAGTTGATGCTGAGCGTGAGTCCGCCCTTGATTGTCGAGTTGTGCATCCCTTCCTTCACGCGGTCGAGCTGGACGACCTCCAGGCATCTCGAGGCGTCCGACAGGAACTGCTGGTCGCTGACACCAGCGAGCGTCGGCGGCGAAGACGACGCGAGATCGCTTGGACTTAAGTGTCGCAGCAGCTCCAGGAAGGCGGTGTTCTGGAACGCCTGGAAGGGGAGTCCCGCCGTCACAGCAGCCTTCAGCAGCTGAACCTTCCACTCCATCGTCGCGCTCTCGTCCCCCTGAGTCGCAGCAGCGCTCGGCGAGTGCGAGCGAAGACGCTTGGCAGCCGGCAGCGCGTCTCCATCAGCGCTGTTGTGGGCGTCATGGACACCTTCCACCTCGCGATCCGATGCGATGTCGCCTTGGGTACTGAACCCTGTGCGCAGCGTGTGTTTGCCGAGCAGTCGGCCGCCGGACTCTGTGGGACTGGACGGTGCTCCAGCTCCGCGACTCGATCCAGTGTGTGGTGTCGACACTGCTGCTGCTGCTGCTGAGGCCGAACGTCCAGCACTTTCTCCACTGTCTGCGTCGTGCGTCCTGTAGCTACTACTGCTCAGTTCACCACTCGGGTCCTGTTGCTGATCTGACTCGCCCTCATGCTGATAATGGTGGTGATGGTCGCCGCCGTCGCTCTCCGTGTCGCTCACCACCTGCGCGTGCTCGGCGTCCTCCCCACCAAGCTGCGGGTGCTGGTGCTGATTCTGAGCATCCGAGGTGGCCATCGTCGCTGTTGTCGCCGTCACTGCTCCCGATACAGATGCTGCCGCCGCTGTCGTCGCCTTCTTGCGCAGCAGGCGGTCGAAGCGCACGGCGTCGCGGCGTCCGCAGATGGCGCGCACGCTCTCCAGCACGCGGCTCGGGCAGTTCGGGCACTTCTCCACGTGCCGCAGCATATCCACCGACACGCCGCGTGTCGGCGCCACGTGCGCTGCGCCATAGCGCGCCACGCAGTACACGCAGAACGCGTGGTGGTGGTACCGGTTGCGCTTCTCGCCGCGGTGGAAGTGCGCCCAGAGCGGGTGCGCTGGTCGCCCCGTGCGCTTCGCGTCGCCGCCTGCCGCTGGAACGGAGGAGGAAGCATTTTCAGGCACAGGAGACGAGACGGACGCCGAAGCGTGTAGCTGCGGAGGCGGAGAGCGCGTGGCGCCGCTTGCTGGAGCTGCGGACGAGTTCAGCTCCATGAACGCTGTTACAAACACAAATGTGTTTGACTTACTTTGTAACATTATCAAAATCAAAACTTACAAAATTTGGAGCTAAATAAACTATTAATAATACTACAAAGCATATTTTATAAAAGTTAGGATTTAGTAAAATTCATTCAATACACAGCACAGAAATCATCTTGCGGCGCGGTCTGTGTCGGTGCAGTGGGCTTCACATCCCAACTACCTTCGAACGACCTTCTCGAATTGCCTCGCGGCGTCCTCCTTGTGAGTGCAAATGGAACGTTACCGAACTTGGTCTTCTAATGCAGGAGGTTCGCACCGAGGGCATTTTCCCAGGCTCGCTTCGCAATGCGTCGTATCCTGATGGTCTCGTGAATGGTGTGAGTGGGGTTAGTGGTGACACTCCACCCTCTGCTACTCGCGTGCAGCTCCATGAACGATGTTATAAACAGCTCAAGTGTGCAATGGGTTTTGAAACACTGTGTAACCAAAGAAATCAAATGCGTAATAATCTCAGACTCGGAGTGCCCGCCAGTTGTGAGGAAACGCCCACTGTGTGGCATACCGTACTGGCTATACCCATAGGTGGACAAGCTCGCTCACGTTGGAGGACATTTCAAGAAATGACTATACTTTTTACACCAAAGTATCTGAATATTATACAATTCAGTAATATAGAGTTGGTAACTGTCGCATCAATTCATTTCATGTTTGGACATGGTAAAATTCTTTGAATCTACCAATCCATTCAATTTGAAATGCTTGACCAAAGACTCAGATTATGCTGATTATGCTACGAATTGGTCATGAGCTGAACATCAAAATTGCTTCATGGAGGGTAAGTTATCTCAGATAACTACCATTCAGAAAACTCTCCTTTGAACAATGCAGATGAAGCAAGAGATGAAACTGCAATCTACTCCGACGTGGCCACAGCACGTCAATCTGGCACGATCAATCACCTCAGACGACACAGTATGTTAGATTCGGGCATTGGCGATATTACCTCAAAGAATCGATTAAACGAAAATACGGGTATACACTGATATGTTCTAATGGCAACATCCAAGGAAGGAGCAAACAGCGAATCTTGCCACGAGAAGAACGGCCGATAGATGGTCATGGTGATCCTTTGGTTCGAGAATAATGGTATTCTAAAGGACCACCTTTGAGGAAATCCCAAGGAGACTTAAAAACGAGCAATTCAAGGCAAGTACCAATTTGTAGAATTCAACCAGCAGGCGCTAATATCAAGTGTCGATGGCAAGTGAAATTGAATCATGCGTAGGGGGCATAGAAGCCATTCAGTTTCAAAGCTAAAAAATGCTTTTCATTTTCTGAATGACCTTTGAAACTGCATTTTTAAGTGATTCGGTCGCCCTAGGAAATGGGCGACCGAATTGCTAAAAACGGGGTTTTCATCGATCCGATAGTGAAAGTGAAAACAGTGTTTTGTCGATACATTTATCGGCTACTTGATTTCTAGATGCCCAAATCTCAAGCAGACGCAGGCGTCAAAATCAACCAAACAGCCAAAAACAAGAAAGTGCGAAGTACATTCATCGGGATTCAGACGGCTGAGGATGCGCAGGAGAGGCACGATGAGGTGGGGTGATGACTCCCATCTGGCTGAACCACTGACAATCACACCACCCTTTCGTGGTATGTGACCGAGCGCTGCGTCTGGATGGTGATGCGGTTACGGCTCGGGAGCACGTGTGTGAGAGGCTTGAACGAGACCTTCTCGTCCGCCTCCATTGCTGCAACAAAGGTGCTATGTAGCTTCAGCTGACGCTCGGTGGCCCTGTCGAATGACGTGCACTTTGCACTGTGCTATGGGTTGGCTGATGTGATCTGGAACTCAGCTCGGTCTTCTCGAACCCGGTAAATCACTTTGGCTTCTCAGCTGCACGAAGGATCTGTGGCAATGTGGCTGCTCGTCACCGGGCCTTGTGCCGCCGCGCACCTGGTACCGGGGTCACCGTTCCCACCAAGAGACAGCTGTTTGCGGCTTCAGGGTCAGTGGCCTGGGCCCCAGACACGAAGTTGCCCGAATGAGGTACGTTCGTCCAATCACGATGGTTAGACGACCACGCACGTACCCAGCCGTCGCAGAGTCGTAGCCGGGTTTATGCAGCTGACCCGCCCAGAGCGACGGTCACTCAGGGCTGCCCGACCCCGACTCGGACCCAGGACCCGGAGCCTGGATCCGGAGCAAGATATCCAGCACGCGCGAGCCAGACACTGGGACCACTCCAGCAAATTCTGGATACCGTGCCGAAAACACGCAAACCGGCTCCTGGGCCGTGCCGAGCAGATCCTCGTGCAGCCCAAGCATGAAGATACCAAGAGACCAGCGATGTTCAAAGCTCGAGCGTGAAGATACCCAGGGACCCGATGCGATAACCTGCGACCCCAAGCGTGAAGAAATCGAGGACGGCCAAGATCAAGCGTGAAGAACCTGACAGGGCCCAAGCTCGGCGTACTTAGCAGTCATACTAGCACACACAGTCTTTTCATGTTTCATAAATACACTCTCGAATTTGCCAGCTCCAGCTCAAGTATCCGGCATCTTCATCACGAGCGACGCCCAACCCGACGCAACTTAAGCTAGCGCCGAACAACGGCAGGAGGGCTAAGTCGTCGGCCGAGGAACGGTTAGTGTGTCGTGTGCTGCTTGTGTCTGCCCAGCGAGCTCGGGGTGTCAAAGCCCAGTATTCCAATATACATCTCGGTGCTGCGCTTGGGGCAAGGCCGATAGTGTATTCCATATCGCATTGTGTGGTACTCGACTCCACCACCGCGTCGATTAAGCTGAATAAACATCGCGCGTGTGCCCTGAGGAGAGCGCCACAAAAAAGCGAAAAAGAGTGTGAGCGGGTGCCCCACTAGGTGACCCGAGTGTGTACAAGTGTTGTGCGAGTGTTACCGGCTGCTGGGGTTGAGAAGATCCCTCAGGGTCACTGTCCGGAGGGAGAAGCAGACCTTCGCTGTCACCCAGGTCTCGGGACAAAACCCCCGATTGACTATCGTCGCCGGGAACTCTCTCGGGCTTGACGTGAATTCCCAGGTTGTGCTTGGTGATGCTCCTGGAGAGGAAGAGTGATCGTCCGCAAGGTCTTTGATCCCAGACCGAAGAACAAAAGGATCGCAGTGTGCGTGTATATTTGTGTGTGTTTGAGCGCGCCGAAGAGTGCCTGGATCCGCTAACTCTCGGGTTGGTATTGACCAGATTCAAAGGACTCTAAGGGTACACAGTGTGAGGTATTGGCCATCCGGGTCCCGGGAGAGTCTCACCCCTTGGCTCCAACTCGGGATCTCTAACTACAGATCTAAAGAAAAGAGCAAACGCATCGTCACAGATCGCAGCAGACATGTCTCCACAGCGTCTCCGCCCGCCCCCTCCCCCCTTCTTTTTCGCCTTGGCAGCCCACGTGCCGTCGCCGAACGCGAAGTCATGAAGGATCCGAGTCTCATCTGCTGCTGTCTGGAATGTTGCTCGACAAAGAGAGTTGCGACTCTGTGCTCCTTGAGCATGACGATTGTCGCTACTCGTGCTTCATGTGATACATAGGATGTTAGAAATGCCAGGAGGAAATCGGCCAAGCGGAGGCAACACTTGCCATTGTGTGTCTTGATGCTGGTGGTGGATGTATCCTTGGTATGAAGATACAAAAAGGATAAAAATCATTATTAGACACGTTGCTTTGGTCGCAGCTTCGAAAACGAAATGAAAATATTATACGTATGTGTGCGACACAAGTTTTGGGTCCATATTCCATGGTCAAATGTGTGGACTCCATTATTTTAGGTGACTGGATTAAAGTCTGCGCGCTGTATTAAAAGCGCTCTTGTATTATGGTTTGCATTCAATGTAAGATCTTCTAAAACCGGCACTATATCTTTCAAGTATAACCTAGTCCCGCTGAGAGACATCCACTTTTGGACTGTCGACTTTGCATCATGCTCAATTCAAGCTGTCCGCACCTATACTCTTTTCAACTACAACCGAGTCCTTTGACCCCCATCTCTCTTTTGCATTCTCCACTTTCTCAAATTCGTACTGCTACCAAATACAAATACATGCGTCACTGTCCACTGCACCTCAGGATACGACACCAACCAGACAACCTTCTCGATGAACCTGCTGAGCAGCCAGAAAGGTCCATGTTCTGGGATGTGCTCGAAGAACACGGTTTTGCAGTGCTCTTAACTGTATGGTGTATAATGTTCTGGGATTTGCTTGATGAACACGGTTTTACAGTGTTCTTAACTGTATGATGTATAATGACCCAACCGGACGATCGATGTATAATGACTCCAACTGGACGATCGATCGATCTCAGGCAGACATCATCAAAAACCAGGAATTCAAGCAGCTCAAGGCAAGACAAGGATCAGACCATGCAGCGCGGCAGCAGCAGCGACGCGCCCTCGTGCTCCGTCTCTGGCGGTGGAAGCGGAAGCGACAGCCGCGCGCGGGACAGCGCCGACCGCAACGGCGTCGATTCGCAGGCGCAGCTCGCAGAGCAGCCGCATGAGGCGCCGGAGCACAACATCTTCGGTGGTGCGGCATACAAACCCCAAGTGATTTGCATGAAGGGGAGCGATGAGCGCCTTGTTCTTATCCGTGCTCTCGTGCTCTCGTGTGTACATGTGTGCGTGCGACTGCAGACTCGAACCTCAACATGGTGATGGCGTTCATGCTGCTTCTGCACTTCATGCAATACGCCATGCGCCCCCCTTGCGGCTGCTGAACGAGCGCCTCCTCTCTCTCTTCCTCTATCTGTGGAGTTCACACGCTTCGCGCGCAAGTTCGCTCTCTATCGAATACACCACGTGCTTGTTTTGTGTTGTCGATGGCATGTGCTGGTGTTGGTGGAGGTGCCGTGACGCCTCCTTCGCCCGTGCAGTCTACAACTAGATCGCGTGGCTCTACACGATGGTGCTCTCGCGATCATCCCGGACGATCAGGAGCATCAGCTCACTAGTGGCGCAGCTAGAAACACTTGCGGTCGAGGATGGCTTCGTGATACTCCTCCCATTCCTGCTTGGTGATGTGGATGTCGCGGAACGTGCCGAGCGACGCGATCATCGAGCCGCCAACCCACGCCGCCACGCGCCGCTGCGAGTTGTACCCGCGCTCGCGCACGTGCGGGTCGGGCACGACACTCACAGTGCCGCCACCGGCGTGCAGTTTCCGGCTCGTTGCGCCAAGCAACTCGTCCTGGAAGCGCCGAGAGAACCCCGGCAGCATGGTCGTGCCGCCTGCGAGCACCACCGCAGCGCGCAGGTCCTTCTGCAGGTCCTTGTCGCACATGGTGATCGCTTCGGCCACGCACTCGTGCAGTCCATGGCTGGGCTTGAGCGGGTGCTCGTCTCCAAGTTCCTGCGGCCGGAAAAGTACATCTGCCGGAAGCGACCGCGTCTGGCGGTCGACTTGCAAGATCGTGCCGTCGGGCAGCTCGAATGGCTTGCTGCTGCTGCCGCCGTTGTCGTCGCCGCCACCGCTATGCTTGCTGCTCATGACACACACAGCTTCTTTGATGTCGTTGATTGTCTGCAACTGGAACGAGTGGAACGAGTGGCCGCGCTTCGCCAGCAGCTTGTGCAGCCGGTGGCTGATGTCCACGCCTCCCACGCAGTACTCGAGCGCCGCGTGCGGCAGTGCATAGCCCTCGAAGATCGGCACCGCGTGGCTAGAGCCGTGGCCGACCTCCACGACGATCCCACGCGTGCGCCCAGACGCGAAGAGCGACAGCGCGCACTGGTGCATGAAGTAGAAGCCGCACACCTTCTGCGACTCGAACATGATCTGCGCCATTCGCTCCTGCTGCTGCTTGGAGCCCGACGGCGAGCTCGTGCACAGGATCTGCGGGTGGCACTAGTGCCATCAGCATCACCTACCAACTGCTCTCGACAGCATTAGTGCATATCCTTACTTACGTACCGGGAGTGTTGTGGTCTCCGGGTTCACGCGCAGCTCGTGCGCGAAGACGTGTTCCCAGATGCGCTCGAGCGCGTCCCAGTCCTCCACAACGCCGCGCGCGATCGGGTGCACAACGTCGAGCAGGTCGCGCAGCTGCTGGCACTCGGCGCCCACGAAGCTCTCGCGCTCGCGGGGTAGCTCCGCGCCTTTGAGCTGCTGTTGCTGCGACTGCGCCGGCTGCTGCTGTGCTGCGAACCACTCGGGGTTCTTGGCGGTGCCTACGCAGGCGGCGAACGTGGCGCGCGGCATGTCTTCGCCAGCGAATCCCGCCTTCACTACGCCCGATCCGTTGTCCAGCACCACGGCTTCCATGTCGTCGCCGCCCATGCTTGCTTCACGCTTTGCGTCGTGACCTTTCGAGATATCGTTTAGATTTTTAGAGGTCCTATAAAAGTGTCTAGATGAAATCTAGTTGCTCTAATTTCTAGATACCATGAACTTCGAGTGTGCAAGATGCCGGGTGTGGACCGGCGCGCGAGAGACTCCGCTGGAGCGAGTGGTGGGCGCAGACGCAGCGGATATCGACGAGGTGCGCAGACGTCTCTTCCTGCGCGTCGTGCCGTCCTCAGACTCTGGTGGCGGCGTCTTCCTGGCGCGCGCGGACGCTCGAACCAAGAGCCGGCGAGTGTTCCTCTCGAGCGAGCGCTTCCGGAGCCTCGCAGTCTATAGGTTGAAGCTCATATACATGCGTGGCGGTGCAATGGATGACACAGTTGCATCTGATAGCTAACTCAATCGATGTCTACTTGTGTAGCCCATCGCCGTTCTCGTCCAGTGTGCTGCTCGTAGTCGACGTGGGCGACTCCCAGCAGCAGTGCTACTTCTTCGACGGCACGTGGCGCTGCAAGACAGAACACGGTACACATGCTGCTGCTGCTACTGCCTGCAGTGGTGATACAAGAGAAGAAGAGGAGGAGGAAGAGCCATGTGGTCTGTATTGCGGTGTCGAAGGCGCGACGCAGTTCCTCGCAGATCTCCACAGGAGCTTCCCGCAAGTGCCGTTGGAGCCGAGCGCTCGAGAGCTGCTGTCGAGTGCGGCGCTGAAGAACACTTCGGTCGCTAATGCCGAGATACAATCCAGCACGCAGCGTCCGGATCGCCCAGGTGGTGCCAAAGCGATCTTGAAGCGGAGGAGGACGCTGTCAGCGTCCAACTTCTACGGGAGTCAGACCCACACGCCGCTCGCGACGCCGGCGAAGAGCTCGCCAGCACCCTCTGAAGTAGACAGTTCAGCGTGGAGGTCGTTCTACGAGAAGCTCCAGTTCCGCGTCTCGCGCTCGCAAATGTGCCAGCTGCAGGGCACCGCGGAGGTCTCCTCCGTGTTCCCTCGGCAGCAAGAAGCGTTCGAGCTCGCCGATCAGATCGCGTCGTTCCGACAGCGCATGCGCGAGAACAGCAGCCGAGCCGGAGGTGGCAGCGACAGTGGCGAGGGCTCGGACACGCTGTTCCCGCGCGTGTTCTCGTTCGAAGACGCGCGCGAAGGCAAGCGGCGCTTCCTCGTGAGCAGCTTCGCCAGTTTCTGGGACAACTACGCGCACCACACGCTGCCGACGCAGCGCCATGTGTACGAGATCATCCGCGAAGGAGCACCGTGTCGACTGTACTTCGACCTGGGTACGCGCGTGAGCTGGCACGACGAATAGGACGACTGCTGCTCATCTTGTGGTGCTTGTCGCGTTGCCAGAGTTCAAGAAGAGCTGCAATCCTGGCGTGGACGGCGACCAGCTCGTGGCGCGGCTCGTGTCGCTCGTTCAGCTCCAGCTCTTTGTAAGCGAGCGCTCGGTACTTGTCAACGACGCGATCTTCATCTATGCGTCGGCGTCCTGACGAGTGTGTTGTGGTCTGTTTTGCAGCGGAAGTACCGCATCCACGCTCGCCGAGATCGCGTCGTCCAGCTTGACTCCTCCAACAGCGCCAAGTTCAGCCGGCACTTGATCGTACGTACCTTCGACTCTCTCATTGCTCCTGAGCGTTGAACTCACGTCGAGTGTGTGCGCTCTGACCTGCTCAGTTCCATCTACCCAACGGTGAACTCTTCGTTGACAACATCCACGCCGGCAATGTGCGTCGCGGTGGTGTTGTTGTCTGTATCGCTGTCTTCGGTTCATCTGCATTGCTTACAAGCACGTGTGTTGCTTGATCCGTGTCAGTTTGTGCGCGAACTGATCCACGACCTGGTCGAGAACACGAGCGAGACGGAGGACAACAGCTCCCCCTTCCTCATTGACACGGGTCGGCAGCACCAGCAGCAACAACAGCAGCAGCAGCAGCAGTCAGTTGAGCAAGACAGCAGGAACCACCACACGATTCAGCAACGACAATTGTTCATCGATACGGGCGTGTACACGCGCAATCGGATGTTCCGCGTGCTCGGCTCGTCCAAATTTCGGCGCGATGCTGTTCTGCGGGTTCTCCCACCCGAATCCAGCGCTTCGTCATCAGCAGCGCCGGCGACCACCAAGACCTCACAATTGGACTCCAGCGCGTTCCTCGATGCGCTCGTGTGTCCGTTCCCGACGCTGCACGCGCTGCGGGTGTCTCCAGCCGCCGCTAGCGTTCGGCTTCTGCGGTGCGACCAATCCGATTCAGTGTTGAAGCACAGAAGCGGAGCGAGGCCGCTGTGGGCGCCACCCACAATTGGCCACATCGGGGTCGGCAGCAGCAGATTATCGAGCGCACACGCTGTCGAGAGTCGGGAGTCGGTGTTCCCGAAGATCGACGCGTTCATCCTCTCGAACGCGTGCCACGGAGGCATCCAGGGCGAGATCCGCGTCGTCCAGATGCTCTTCGACAATGTCGTGGCCATCCTGCCCGGCGACTCCGTTCCATCCGAGGACACCACCACAAGCCACATCGGCACCACCACCACGAAGACACCGTGGATGATCGTGTACCAAATGGCGCGGAACCGCTGGTGCTGGAATGTGCGCCGCGCGCACAAGAGTAACAACGTCATGTTCGTCGTCGACCTCAGCCAGCGCATCTTCTACCAGAAGTGCCACGACCAGAATTGCAAGGCGGTCGACTACAGGTTCGTCTTGCGTCGTTGTTCTTCATTAATCGTCGCTGCGGTTTGTACGTCATCCACATATTCGCGCAGCGCAGCCAGATGCTGCTGCTGCTGTTGCTCGCGTTCTCATCCTCTGCTTCTTCGATTCTTGTTCGTTTGCTTGGTCGTCTCGGCAGGTCGCCGCCGCTGCCCCTGCCGCCTGATCTCATCGACGCCTAATGCCGACACACTTGGTATGGTGTACACACACACACGAACGCGCTCCGTCCTCAAGCAGCGAACCAGCCAGCAGACGGACGACAGCGCCTGCTCTGCTTCTCTTCTCCTTCCCAGCTTCGTGCGCGCATAATAAATATCACCAGACTCCACACACCTCCCCACTCGCTCGTTCGCTCGCTTGTGTTGGCTGCGCGGGTGTGCTACTCGATAGTGAAGCCCGTGATATCCATTTGCACGATCTGCGAACCAAGTCGACGGACAAGCAACCACAACAGAACCAGAGGTCAGCAACTACCATCACTCCAGAAGGATCATCCCCACAGCATAACGCACCAGCTTGAGGTACTCGGCCAGCACATCCTTCGTGTTGTAGATCGGCAGGTCGAGGCGGTTGAAGCACGTGTGCGCCTTGGGGAAGAGCGACGTCTGGTTCACGCCGGCGAACGCGATGTTGAAGCGGCGCACGCGGCCGTCGCTGCAGATGAGACCCTTGAAGCCCTGCGCGGGCACACGGCTCGTGCCGGTCGCGAACTGCAGCAACCGCACGCGGTCCTCGTTCTTCATCTCCTCGATGACTTCCCAGAACCAGTGGATGTTGCTCAGCTCCAGCTCGGTCGGGTAGTTGTGCGTGTAGAACTTGAAGTCCGTGTGCTTCTTCCAGTCCTCGACGTCGATCGACGGCACGCCTGCATCGCATCACAGTGTCACAAGGGAGTTCGAATCAAAGGATCAGGACACAGACACGAGCACAAGCAGTGCTCAGCTGACAACGTACCACACATGAGCAGCTCCAGCTCCTGGTAGTCGAAGAGCTTGAGCAGTCCCTCGGGCACGACGTCGTAGAGCGCGGTCAGGAAGCTCAGCAGCTGCTCCGACACGCTGCCGAGCACATGGTACTTGAACAACATGTCCAGGTATTCGCGCCGGTTCGCGCGCGTGACATCGATGTTCGATCCGCCGTCGATGAGCTCCAGGACCTCAGGCTTGCCGTTCACGATGCGCGTGACCGTGAAGTCGAGGCAGAGCGGCTCGATGTCGTCGATCTTCTTGACCATCAGCGCGCTGTTGTAGATCTCGTCGTCAAGGAACTGCAGGTCCGAGAACGAGATCGGCACGCCCAGGATGTGCTTGAGGAACGGCAGCGCCAGGTGCACGGTCACAAGGTGCTCCTCGAGGATTGCCTTCCCGAGCAGCCGGCCAGCGAACTCAAAGTACGCGAGGTGGTCCTCCCGCAGCTCGGGCGAGTACGTGTTGATCCAGTAGCTGCGCTCGTCGCCGACCGTGGACACGAAGAGCCCAAACTTGGGATCGAAGAGCTCCGAGAAAAGCAGCGTGAACCACTCGCGCATGACACCGCCAGCGTCCAGCCCCGGCTCGCCCGCGAACACGACGCGCCAGCGCTGGCGCAGCTGGTACGGCTTCATCGAGCGCACGAGCTCGAACGAGTCCTGCAGCAGGTGGTCGCGGCGCACGACGAGCTCGGCGTGGCCGGACTCCCACGGAAGCCAAAGGCGGTGGATCTCCGTGGAGAACCACCGGATCTTGTCGGTGAACGGCAGGTTGTGCACGCCCTCGAGGTTCATGATGAGCTCGGACGTGCCCGTGCCGTCGAGGATGTTGATACGGTAGTGGAAGTCTGTGGCCACGACGTCGCTCTCGTTGAGCACGAGGCGGCCGACCGAGTCGCGCACGCGGATGTAGCCGACCGACATGTTGCTCTCGCGCTCGTCGTTGTAGCGCAGCGAGAGGCGCGTGCCGCTGACGCTCGAGTCACTCTCGAGCGACTCGCGGTGACGCGAGAACGACGACGACGGGGGCAGTTGCTCCTGGCGCACCCAGCGGTGCAGCCCGTCGGTCGTGGGCATGCGCTTCCACTGCTGACGGCGGCTGGCGGCGAGCTGGAGCTTGCTCAGGTTCGGCGCCCCGCTCGCGAGGTCCGCGCCGCCGCCGCCACCGCGGTGGTACGCCTCGCTCTCGCCGATGCGGCCCATCTTGCCCGTGCTGCGTGCTAGGCGCCCGTTCTTGCGCGCCTGGTAGCCGCCATCGGCGCCACGCACCGTCTGGCACAGGTCGCAAAGCTTGCGCTCCGGGTGGTTGCGGAAATGGCACACGGCGCAGCGCCAGAGCGCGTGCTCCATGAAGCTGCGCGTCGTGGGGTATACAACGCGTCAGTACACACACAGTCGCTCTCAAGGATACACACGCCGGCCCGCCCACCTGTCGTTGAGCTCCTCGCGGTAGACATCCGCCGGCTCCTGGAAGAACGCCTGCGTCGCGGCCTCCTCCTCGCGCTGCGCGCCCAGGCGGCGCACGAAGTAGACGATGAGCGCCACAGCCACGAGCGCGATGGCAGAGCCCACGACGGCCACGACCGCGGTCGCCCCCATGCTGCTGCTGCTGCTGCTGCTGGCGCTGGCTGGTAGATAGTGCGGGAGCTGCTGGGCGGAAATGAAGGGAATTCGGCTTTTTGCACTGACTATGCGGGCGGGTATAGTGAATCTCATATGTTCGCGGAGCTTCAACGATTTCCATATTTTGTAAAAGTTTGTAGAAAAAGGGTGCACCGAATTTGGAATATTTAGATAAAGTCACTCATTTGAAGCACCGCATAGTGACGGACACACGCTTCTTGAGACACCGCTTCATCTTGGGCAGCGCGTGCTTGTGCGTCTGCTGCGTCGTGCCGCCCATGACCACGAGGTCGCCGTCCTGCAGCAGCAGCTCCAGGCGCTCCACACTGCCCTCCGGACGATCCTTTTTCGCGGTGAACACGAACCTGCGCGCGGCGCCGAGCGAGAGCGAGAGCACGGGCGAGTGGCGCAGCAGACTCGCCTCGCCGTCCGAGTGTGGCCCGATGTAGTGCTCGCCGTCCGCGTACCAGTTGACCAGCGCGCCGCGCAGGTAGCTGCGCCCGCTGGCCGCGTCTGCGACCACCGCCTGCAGCGTCTCGACGCAGGCGCGCAGCGGCCCAGGCACTGGCAGCGCGGTGAACGTGTTGCCGGAGAAACGGTAGCTCTCGCCGTACGCCTGCTGGAAGCGCGGCGTGGGCACCGCGCGGCCGAACATCATGATCGTGTCGTGTTCCGCTGGGTGCAAGCGCCAGATCTCCTCGAACCACTGGGCATCCGACTCGGTGCTGCAACCACCGCTGGCGGCGAGCGCGGCGCGGATGTAGCGGTACCACCGCGGCACGTGGTAGACCCAACTCGCCTTGTTGGGCGTGAGGAAGTGCACTTGTGCGTCTGCGAGCATGCTGTTGACATCGGCAGCTGACGCGCCTGTGAGCGCAGCAGCAGTCGCGGATCTCGCGCTGGCTTGGACGCTCTCGAGCGAGAACGCGGCGATCTCGCGCGAACTGGAGCTGGAGCTGCTGGCTGCTGCGCTTCCCGTGTTGCTGCGCGTGGGCTTCCCAACCTCTGCGGAATCGGTCTCCTGGTCCCCAGTCGCGAGCTTCCGCTTCTTGTTGGACGCGGCCATCGCAGACGACGGCGAGTTGCAAAGTGAGGAAGAGCGCAAGTGGCGGCGAGGATATAAGGGTCCAAGTTCGCGCGCTGACGAGACCGAGATCTCGTCAGCGCGCGAATGTGTGGGATGGAACGAGAAGTACCTATCGCTGTGTGTGTGTGCGTGATGATCCAACAGCCTATGTGATCGCTAGCAAGCGAAGGTCGTCCGCGCGGCACATACGGACGAGCTGCTCGCATTTCAGTCGGCGCCGCACTCGTCGTACACAGTGAAGAGCGTCACTTGGTGGTTGCAGTGATGACATGCAGCGAGTTGTTCCAGGATGACACCACAGATGCGGAGATCAGAGAAATGCTCGTCATCGCCATCGTCACAGCACACTCGTGCAACATCCATGGTTCTCCTCGACACACTGGTCGGAGCGTGCCTACTAGCCGTTGCCAACCTGTTCGGTGTCAGTCTCGGAAACACCGCAGCGTGACGGACACTCGCTTCTCGAGACACCGCTTCATCTTCGGTACCGCGTGCTTGTGCGTCAACTGCGTCGTGCCGCCCATGACCACGAGGTCGCCGTCCTGCAGCAGCAGCTCCAGGCGCTCAACTACACGTCTTGAGTCGTCATTGGCACGACCAGCACCAGCTTTTTCTTGTCGTTGGTCATCCACCTCCTCCTCGACCTCACGCTCCGCCGCTCGCTTCCGCTTGGTGCCTTGCTTGGCCGAGAACACGAATTTCCGCGTGGCTCCGAGCGAGAGCGAGAGCACGGGTGAGTTCGGCAGGAAGCGCTTGTCAGCGTCGTCGTGCGGGCCGATGTACTGCTCGCCGTTTGCGTACCAGTTGAGAAGCGCGCCGCGCAGGAAGCTCCGGGACGTCTCCGGGTTCATCAGCATCGCCTGCATCGTCTTCACGCTCTGCTGCAGTAGCGCAGGCAGCGGCTTGGCTTCGAACGTGCTCCCGGAGAACCGCATGGTCATGTCGTAGGCTTGCTGGAACCGCGGCGTGAGCACATCGCGGCCGTACATCTTGATCGTGCCGGGCTGCGGTGGGTGGAGCTCCCATACGCGCTCGAACCAGTGCGCGTAGACGTCTCCGTCAAGACCCGCGACTCCGTCGTCGTCTTCAGCGAGCAGCAGCGCGCGGACACCGATCACATCGAAGATAGATCGGTACCAGCGCGGCACGTGAAGCACCCAGCTCGCTCGGTCGTGTGTGAGGAAGTGCACCTTCGTGTCCGCGAACACTCGCTCCATTGCGCTGCTCACGATGTTGTCACTGCGTAAGAACTCGGAGAGGAGCGCGGATGTGGCAGCTCTCGCGCTCGCTTCGATACTGGAGGATGCGAACGGGTCAACAGTCGACATTTGCGCTGGCGCTGTGGGGAGAACAGAGATGTTGGTGTTGAAATGTCTCGGAGTTCGGAGAGAGCTCGTGCGCTTCTTGCTCTGTTGTGCTGGTGGCGGCGGCACCACGGAAGCCGTCGAGTCTCTCTTCATCCCTACTCGCTCGCTTGTGTGCGCTCCCAGTAGGTTCGCAATTGTGAGTCTCTCGAAGTCTGGAGAATGTGCATCTGATCCAATTTCGCGCCAGGTC
Organism: Globisporangium nodosum; assembly: GCA_023334105.1. Lineage (NCBI taxonomy): Eukaryota > Oomycota > Peronosporomycetes > Pythiales > Pythiaceae > Globisporangium > Globisporangium nodosum. The sequence goes on from JAASGA010000265.1 coordinate 18,810, forward strand.
GTGCTCGAGTTTCTTCGTTCCCACCAAATTGCTCGACTTTTCGGGATATGTATCGACCAGGATTCTCAGCCACTTCAATTGGCGGAGAATCCTGAGCGGATAATCCTGGGCGATACATGTCCCGCGTCAAATGAAATAAAAGTAGGGACAGAAGGTCAAGGGAGTGCCTCTGGATGGCGCGAACACCAACCATGCATCCAGTTTTTCCTTCCGTACTGCACCGCAGTTGAGCTCGCAGCACTTGCAGACCGTAGGCTGTGAACTTGCACGCTCACTTGGCCATATTGTAGCTGCTTGGAGCTGCCGTTTGCTGCAAGGACCTTCAAGCGCAAGGCATCTTCGCGTACCTCGGAGTACTCCGAGTTCAGTCTGTACTCCGCTGCTTGACCTGTGCACGAATCGCGTCGCGACAGCGAGTGCTGATGGCCACAAAGCACATGTGATCGCGATGATCGACTCGTGGACCTGGCAAATGGCCATCAACAGCTCCATCACTCGGCGACGACACCTCGATGCGAAGTCGATGCACTTCACTCGTCCAATCGGCCGATTGCACGTCAATTGATCACCATACTTTACACAAGTCTAAGCACTGATTGACAAGCTTGACCATGGCTGTGCTCATGATCCTCGAAGAGCTCACAACCGAACTTGCCCTGCACCAGCAACTCACCAACCAGCATGAGCAGCTCCAGCGCCACGGTCCTCGACGCGCGCGTGCACGCGGCCACGCTCCAGCACATCCGCGCGGTCGGCGACGACGAGGAGCCGTTCTACACGGTCGACCTGCGCTCCGTGGCGGCCAAGCACCGGCTCATCACGACGCTCATCCCGCGCGTGCAGCCCTTCTACACGATGAAGTGCAACCCGGACGTGCGCGTCTTCGAGCTGCTCACGGGACTCGGCTGCGGCGTCGACTGCGCGAGCAAGTCCGAAATCGACTTCTCTCTTGCCCACGGCGTGGCCGCCGACCAGATCATCTACGCCAACACCATCAAGCAGAAGTCCCACCTCCAGTTCGCGCGCGCACACAATGTGCCGCTCATGACCTTCGACAACGTCGACGAGCTCGTCAAGGTCGCCAAGGTCTACCCGGAGGCCCAGCTCGTGCTGCGCATCCAGGTGGACGACTCCAAGTCGCGCCACCAGCTCGGCGCCAAGTTCGGCGCGCCGCTCGCGACGCTCCCGGCAATCTTCGAAGCCGCCAAGCAGCTGCAGCTCAACGTCATGGGCGTGAGCTTCCACGTGGGCGTCGGCGTGCTGGACGCCTCGGCCTTCACGGACGCGATCACGCGCTCCAAGACCGTGTTCGACCTGGCAGAGACGCACGGCTTCCGCTTCAGCCTGCTCAACATCGGTGGGGGCTTCGCCGGTGACGACCTCGGCCCCGTCACAGTCCAGGACGCCGCGCGCGCGGTGAACAGTGCGCTCGACGCGCATTTCCCAGAGTCGTCGGGCGTGCGCATCATCTCGGAGCCTGGACGCTACTTCGTCTCGGCGTGCGCAACGCTCAACCTGAATGTCGTGGGCCGCAAGACGGACCCGGTGCTCACGGAGCGCGCCGCCGCGGAGAAGGAGCCGCGCGAGAACGACCCGCGGTACATGTACTTTGTGAACGACGGCGCGCACGGCTCGTTCTCGGCGCCGTACCTCTTCAAGCTGTACGACCCGATCCCGCTCGTCGTGCAGGGTGAGCCCGTGGCGCCAGAGGCGGCGGCGGCTCTCGCCACGCTGCCAGCGAGCGTCTGGGGGCCGACGTGCGACGGCAAGGACTTCATCACGAAGGAGACGCAGCTCCCGCTACTCGAGATCGGCGACTGGATCACGTTCCCGCACATGGGCGCGTACGGCTTCGCGACTGGAGGCACGTTCAACGGCTTCCAGCTCCCTGGCAAGATCTACGTGGAGGTCGAGGAGCAGCAGCAGCAGTAGTAGTTAGGAGCACCAGCCCAGCCAGGTCGACGGAAGGCGGTAGTCGACGCGACCCCTCATCCCTCACCTCGCTCTCACCTTCTTCATACCTGCTTGAACGAACGAATGCTCTCCTAGTACACTTGCTCGCCCTCCTAGTACACGAGCTGCGCGCTCTCGAGCAGGTTGTAGAACACGCCGTCGCCCGACGCTACGAGCTCCTGAACGGTGCCAAAGTCCTCGACGCCGCCGTCGCTCATCACGAGGATCTTGTCGAACTCGAGCACGGTGTCCAGTCGGTGGGCGATGCACAGCAGCGTCGTGCTCGAGTCGAGGATCTCGTACACGAGGTCCTGCACGTTGCAGTCCGTCTCCTGGTCCGTGGCGGTCGTGGCTTCGTCGAGGATCACGACACGCGACCGCAGCACCAGAGCTCTCGACAAACACAGCAGCTGGCGCTCGCCAGTGCTCCACGTTGCAACCATGCCCATGATGGTCGCGTCCAAAGACGCCTGCATCTTCAGGATGGACAGTTCAACCCCTGTCTTCCGGAGGATCTCCCACAGCGCTGCATCCTCGACTTGGCTCATCGGATCCAGGTACTCGCGCAGCGTCGCGTTCGCAAACACCGGGTTCGGAGGCACGTACGAGATCTTGGAGCGCAGCGTCTTCACGTGTATCTGCGTGACGTTGACTCCGTCGATCTGGATCAGTCCGTGCACGGGATCGCTCACCCGCATGAGCGCCATTGCCAACGATGACTTCCCAGCGCCGCTTCGACCCACGACGCCGATCTTTTGACCGCCTTCGATGTGAAAGCTCACATTCTTGAGCGCCATGGATCCGTACGTGCTGGTACTGGTATCGTGGTTATGGTAGTGGTTCGCGGTCGTCGCGCTGTCGTACTGGAAGTACACGTTCTGGAACGTGATCGCACCGGCGCGCGGCCAGAACGGGTCGATCGGCTGCTGGAGCTGGTCACTCGTTCCTTCCGGCTCCACGTCAATGTACTCCAGCACTCGCTCCACGCACGCCAAGTCCTTCTCGAGCAGGTTCCAGTTCACAAAGCCGTTCTTCAGGTCCTCGCGGATGTTCAGGAGTAAGAACAGGAGCAAGCCGATCGTGGAAGGCTCGGCTGAATCCGACGGGTCGTGACCGAACGCGATGAGCACGATCAGGAGCGAGCTCGTGAGCAGACTCTCCATCACCAGACACCGGAGCCCCACCCACGTCTCGAAGCACCACATCGAGAGGAGAATACGACTCGACTCGTCCACTTTATCACCGTACGTGCGCGCAACTTGCAGCTTCTGCTCCGGCCCGAACGCTGCGATGACGCGCTTCCCGGTCATCGCCTCAGTGACGAAGTTGAATAGCGGCGAGTATGTCTCCCGGAGCATCAGGTAGATCTCGCCGCTCGGTTTGTTCGACCGGATGCCGTCTCGCCAGAACGCCGACAAGATACCGGTCGTGATGACGATGTTCAGCAGCATCATGAGCCACCAGACCAGCCAGTGCCACTCGCCCACGTTCAGCGAGGCGCCATCGCGCCAGCTCACGTGATTCGCCTTCAAAATGTGGCCGCTGAGCCACGCGAGCGACGCGAAGAGCGAGCAAAACGAGCTGAAGAAGCTGCGCAGCAGCGCAAAGATGACTCCTTGGAGACTCGAGTCGACAGCTTTCAGGTCGCGCGCGTATCGGTTCAGGATCCGCCCGACCGAGTTCGTCGAGAAGAAGCGCAGCGGAGCGTGCACGAGCGCCGACGTCATGCACTCGAAGAGCTTCCCTGCAGCGCTGAGAGAGAACGAGAACGTGGCGAACGCGGCGCAGAGAAACGATGCGCACGCGGCAGCGACGATCAACGTGTATCGGTTGAACAACTCGATGGTGTGGGCGAGCGTCTCGTCCGACTCGTGCGCGCGCCCGGTCGACCCGATCCAGCGGCTGAAGTAGTACACGCTCATGGTCGACAGCACCTGCGTGATGTGGTGGAGAAACACGACCACGCAGAGCACCGAGAAGCTCTGAGAGTACGCAATGTACTCTTTCAGTACCGTCGACCAGCCCTTCTTGCGGTACGCGCACGACGCGTGGTTCACAAAGTTGGACGACGACATCGACGTCGGCGACGGTCGAGCTCGCGGAGCGGACTGGATCTGCAACACCAGCGGATCCAGCAGCACTGACGCGTTCAACCGGAGCGCAGAGTCTTCGGGTGTCGAACCGCGCTCCTCCGACGCCTTGCGTCTCCGCAGAATGCCACCGCGCGTCGCAGAGTCGCCCAACAGCACTGATCGCTTTGAGCGAAATGCTTTGGGCACAGGTCGGTTCTCAGCTGCTGTCCGCGCCGAGGTGCGGCGAACCTGGCGGTGGCTTGTGCTGCTGTCGCGCACACGTTCCAGCAGCGCCATGTGCTCCATCGGAATCGCACGGTCGACGTACTCGCACATGATCACCTCTGGGTTGTGGGTCGTGAGAACGATGGTCTTGTGTTGCAGCAGCTGTCCCATGCACTTGAGCAGCACCTCGCACTGCACGATGCTGTCGACGCTGTCGAGGGGCGCGTCCAAGATGTAGATGTCGGCGTCAGCGTAGCACGCCCGCGCGAGTGCGACGCGCGCTTGCTGTCCGCCAGACATGCTCACGAGACCGTGGGAGCCGATGACCGTGCGGTCGCCAGCAGGCAGGTCCTTCAGATCTTCCAGCAGACAGCACGCCTCGAGCACACTCCAGTAGCGCACTTCGTCGAATGCCTTGCCGAACACGATGTTGTCCCGGATGCTCATCGACTGGATCCACGGCACTTGCGAGCAGTACGCGACGCTGCCGTTCAGGTACACTCCGCCACGCTGCTTCGGGAGGAAGCCAAGCAGCGCGGAGAGCAGCACGGACTTGCCGCAGCCGACCTTGCCATGGATGACGACGAACTCACCGCGCTTGACTCGGATGGTGACGTTGACGAGCAGTTCCTCCGCGTCCGGCGACTTCGGCTGCGGGTTCGCGAAGCTCGCGCCGACGACAGTGATCGCTTCTTCGCCAGTCGTTCCCAGCGAGTGCGTTCGCCAGTCTGCTCCCTGCGGCGCGCTCAGCTCCGTGCCGCGGATGTGGGACAGCTCGAGCGTCTCGTAGATCCGATGCAACGACACTCGGAACTGGAAGACCACCTGGATCACCTCCACTGCTATGCCGAACGTGTCGTTGATCGAGTGAAAGATCGCGACGGCGCTGAACGTGAACGCTGGTGACTCGAACGCGTTGTTGGGTATGTTGACGAGCAGGATGCCTGTTGCGATCAGGTTGACGGATGGCGCGATCCACGTGAGCGTGTAGCGCAGCGTACGCAGCAGAATGTGGCGCTTGAGCACGAACTGCTCGGTGTGGCGCACGTCCAGGACCTGAGCGAGCGCCCAGTCCTCCCAAACGTTCAACTTGATCGCGAGGATGTTCTGAAACATGCGCCCCAGGACACCGAAGCGCTCGTCCGTGATCGAGAGCCACTGGCGGAAGAGCGACGACTCGGACCACGTGACGAGCTGAATCGTCGCGTAGATCACGAACGACACGAACAGGATGCCCGTGATCACGTGCCCCGCGACCCAGCGGAAGACGAGGAAGAGACCGAAGAGCTCCATCGGCATCATCCAGAGGCGGTGGATCATCCGAAAGGCACTCGCGACGTTCGCGATGTCGATCGTGAAGAGGTTCGCCGCGCGGGAGGGAACCGGCTGGCGCTGCTGGAAGCGCTTGGCGTCCAGCACGCTCTCGATCAGCAGCACCTGCAGCGCGCCCGCGATGCGCACGTCGAGGACGCGCAGCAGCAGCTCCGCCCATGCGAGTGTGTAGGAGCGCAGGAAGCGGGAGGCGAGCAGCACGAGCGTCCAGAACGCGCCTTTCGACGCCACGTGCTCGATCTCGTCCGCAGCCGCCGCGCGCACGACCATGTACACCGCGATTGGACCGGCGAGTTCGCACGCGACTGCGGCGAGCGAGAGCGCGCCACTCGCGAGCAGCAGGCGCCGCTGGGTGCGCAGCGCCGCCAGCACGAGCGAGCGCGAGGACGTGAGCGCCGCCTTGAACTGCGCGGCACAAAACGTGCTCGTGTCCTCGTCACGCAGCGCCCAGAGGTCGTCGAAGCGCAGCGGCCGCCGCGCGCAGAGTCGCGCCAGGCGCGCGCACCCGCTGAAGAACTCGAGTGACCACCACGCGGGCGGCGCCTGGCGGCCCACATTCGCGGACTGGCTCGCTTCCGCGTCGGCGCACACGTCGCTTTCGACGCCGTCGCCATCCGCGTCAGGGTAGAGCAGCACGTGGTGCTCCTCCTGCTCCTGGAGGGAGGCCGAGCCGTAGCTCTTAAGATGCATGCGCTGTCGATTCGATTCTCTAGATTCAGAATGAATATGTAACAATTCCTGTTTCTTTGCTTACCCGCGAATTGAACCCATTATCAGCATTAATAAGGTGTAACTAAAGTATTTTCTATGGTACAATGAAAAGAAACTAGTTACATATAATAATATTTACAACTTCGTTACTAAGAAGATTATACAAAAGATACAGTAAACAGCCGCTTATAAAAGACGAGCTGTCTAAGCCAATCACAACTGAGCTTTTGACGACACTGGACATTGCTCCTTATAAAAGAATCCGCAAAAAAGACCTATTCGTTTGCACATTTTTTAACCTTCACTTGATTCTTGAATGCAAAAAGTGGTGAAAATTGTTGTATGAAATGCTCATATTATTGTACCAATTGATCGATAGTGAAGAAAGGAGTAAAACTATCCTGGTGTTTCAGTTCTTTTGTCGTCATACATGTTTGTTGTATATCATGTTTCGTTATAAGCGGCAGTTTACGTTATTTATATGTTCCTTTAATCTTTTGAGAATTAACAAGCGAAATGTCGTTCCTTTTTGTGTTTAAGTGTTGCTCAACTGAGACTCTGAGACAATACACTCTCCCTATTTTACTTTCTCCTTTGCATTGCCCTGTTCTACATGGTTTGAGCTCTTTCGTAATACCATCGGAACTTTATAAAACGCAACATTAATTACCTGTCAGAATAATGATTTTAGAATACGATATACAGGCAATCCTCCCAAATTGACACATACAATTTGGATCTCTCCCTGATAGCTTTTAGGAGGCTTTATTCAACATAAAGGAATTCATTATTGGAGGTAAGAGAGTACAGTGAGGGTCACCAAAGGTGCACTTGCTGAA
>JAASGA010000266.1:0-25928 GCA_023334105.1 Globisporangium nodosum
GTTGCATGAGCAGAATGGCTGCCACCGACGGTGGTGCTAGCGATCGCTTGCTGGTGGTGTCGCTGCTGGCGAATGTGGCGACGACGACAGTGGTGATGAGGCGGACGCACGCCTCGATCTACTATCGACGATCTTCGCAGTTGTTTTCACTAGCCTGAGACTTTGCCGCTTTGAGCCGCGACCAATGCAAGAACAAGGTGAGATCAGCGTTCTCATCGAGTTTCTCCAAGATCGTCGCAAAGCGAACGACGCGACACTGGGAGCTCAATGCAAAGGATCACATCGCCATTCTTCGTCTAGACGCAAATGAGCTTCCGGCGGTTCGGGTTCGTCTGGAGCTTGTGGCTGCGCTTGTCGAGGCGCTCGCGGTGCTTGTCGAACAAAAAGTTCTTTCTCCGCGACTCGTTGATCGTCATGCCGCTCGCGATGTTCTGATCAGAGCACAAGCACAACAACAACACGAATCGTTAGAACTCGCTCGCCAATGCAATCGATCGCCAAGGGTCCACGTACGTTGCGCTTTTTGAGCAGGTTCGCCGCGAAGGCGAGTGAGAGTGCAGTACTACCGTCGACGCCCGGGTCCACACCAGCCACCTGGTACGCCAGCAGCAGACGCTCCTTCGTGACCGCGAGCACCGACTCGCGCGCCTCCTCCGGACGGAAGCGCTGTCTGTAATAGCGACGGAACTCGCGGCGGCCGAGCCGCTTGCCGTTCGCCAGCACCAGCTCGCCCGTCTCCGACACGTTGATCGTGTGCAGCGCCTCGTCGTCGTCGCTGTCGTCACTTTCGTCGTCCTCAGCCTGTTCCTCCTCGACCACCTCCTCGTCGTCGTCCACGCTTGCCTCACTGTCGGTCTCCCACTCGACGTCCTCCTCGCCGCCGGCCGTGATCGCCTTCACCTTGTTTGACTTGTACTGCGCCGAGAAGTCGTAAAAGTCGATCAGCTCCTCGATGTCCTCGTCGTCGTCGTACGGCAGCTTGCAGTGCGACAGCGCGGTCATGTGCTTCTGCACGTCGTGGTAGTCGCGGAACGCCTTGCCCTTGCCGTTGCAGTAGAGACAGAAGTTGCCCAGCTTGACTTTCTCGGCCAGGTAGCCCACGAGTCCCTCCGCGTCCGTGAGGAACTCGACGTCCGGGATGAAGAAGCCGTGCTCCTTGAGCATGTGCGAGAGGTTCGCGTCGAAGTCCTCCGCGTGGTGCGAGCAGAAGATGCAGTCCTCCTTCGCGAGCGGCACCTGCTTCTTGTACTCCTCGAGCGACACGGCCACCTCCTCGTCGGTCAGGTTCTTCGCGCTGGCGGCGTTGTCGTCATCCGCGGCATTAGCCGCCGCGTCGCTGCCGTCAAGCGCCACGATATCAAGCTGCTTTTGGATCGTGGCGACAGTGTCGGCCGCCTCTGGGTTCTTCTTGGCGTTCGCCAGGTGCTTCTTCGACGACAAGTGGTTGTCGTACGCGTTCGTGGTCGTGAACGCCTTGTTGCACGCGACGCACTTGGTGAGCGTCTTGACGCCCGACTTCTTCATCTCCTCGCGCTTCTGTGCCTGCTTGTGCTTGGGGTCGGACGAGAGCGCCGCCTGCTTGTCTGCCAGCAGTTTCTGCATGCGGAACGCGAACTGCTCCTCCGTCACGGGCGCGAGCTCCACCACCTTGCGCTTGAGATTGTAGCGGTGCCAGTCGGAGCGGAAGTGCTCCTTCTGCGCGTCGAACGCCGGGAACTCGAGGCGGCACGCGGTGCAGGTCCACATCTTTGGTGCTGGTGGTGCTGCTCTGCCTGCTGCTTCTTCGTCACACGTACACGTGCAAGCCCAGCGCGCACCTCGAAGCAAGAGTGTCAACCCAGCTTTTGCAGGCAAAAAACGGTTGGAGGATACCAGATCGCACTTTAGTGGGAGTCCGAAATGCATGTGACGCGAATGTGCAAACGAGACTCGATAAAGTGCGATAATTGCGCAACAAAAGCCCACCTCGAAGTTCGGTCACTGTCGAATTGTCAACGAGAGCCACACACATGCTGCGCAGCGTCCTGCAGCTGCCGGCGCGCGCGCTGCGTCGCCCCGTCCCAGCCGCCGCTGCCGCTGCCGCCACTGCCAGCTTCAGCTCGGAGCGCTCGCTGACGCGCGACCCGCGCTTCGCGGCGTGGACCGACGAGGACGTGGAGCACTTCCGGCGCGTGCTGCGGCCCGAGAGCGTGCTCACGGACGCGGACGACACGGCGCCGCACGCCGTCGACTGGCTCGGCAAGTACCGCGCGCAGGCGCCGCGCTCGCTCGTGCTCAAGCCGCGCTCGACCGAGGAGGTGGCCGCTGTGCTACGCCACTGCCACGCACGCCGCCTCGCGGTGGTGCCGCAGGGTGGCAACACGGGGCTCGTGGGCGGCAGCGTGCCCGTGTTCGACGAGATCGTGCTCTCGACCTCCGCGATGAACCGCGTGCTTGACTTCGACGCCGTGTCCGGCATCCTCGTGTGCGAGGCCGGCTGCGTGCTCGAGAACCTCGACAACTACGTCGCGAAGGAAGGCTACATGATGCCGCTCGACCTCGGCGCCAAGGGCACCTGCCAGATCGGCGGCAACGTGTCTGCGAACGCCGGCGGACTCCGCTTGCTGCGCTATGGCTCGCTGCACGGCACGGTGCTTGGCGTTGAGGCCGTGCTCGCGGACGGCACAGTCGTCGACTGCCTCAGCACCATGCGCAAGGACAACACGGGCTACGACCTCAAGCAGCTCTTCATCGGCTCCGAGGGCACGCTGGGCGTCGTCACCAAGGTTTCGATTCTCACGCCGCCGCGTTCGTCGTCCGTGAACGTCGCGCTGCTCGGGTGCGAGGACTTCGACGCTGTGCAGCGCACGTTCGTCGAAGCGAAGAAGCACCTGGGCGAGGTGCTCTCGGCGGTCGAGTTCATGGACCGCCAGTCGCTCGACATGGTGCTCTCGCAGCAGGACTGGCACAAGGATCCGCTCGAGTCACCGTGCCCGTACTACATCCTGATCGAGACATCGGGCAGCAACAGCACGCACGACATGGAGAAGCTCGAGGCGTTCCTGGAGGACGCCATGGGCTCCGGCACGGTGGTTGACGGCACCGTCGCGCAGGACGCCGCGCAGGCGCGTAAGCTCTTCAGCATCCGCGAAGACATCACGCTCGCGCTCAGCTCGCGCGGGTACGTTTACAAGTACGACCTCTCACTCCCGATCAGCCAGTACTACCGCATCGCCGAGGAGACGCGCGAGAAGGTGGCTCCGCTCGGCGCCGAGGTCGTGTGCTTCGGGCACCTGGGCGACTGCAACCTGCACCTCAACATCTCGACGCTCGAGTACGACGAGAAGGTCTTCAACGCCATCGAGCCGTTCGTGTTCGAGTTCACGTGTACGTGTCAGGGACTTTGATGCCGTTTGCTGGATGATGGAGCGCTGACGATGGCTGACGTTGTCTTCCATCTCTCTCTCTCTCTCTGTCGTGTGTTGTTCTGTTCCGACGCAGCCAAACACCGCGGAAGCATCAGCGCGGAGCACGGCATCGGCACGCACAAGCCGTCGTTCCTGCACCTGTCCAAGTCGGCGAACGCGATCGCGCTCATGAAGCAGATGAAGACCATGATGGACCCGAACGGCATCCTGAACCCGTACAAGGTGCTCCCGCAGGAGTAGGCTGTGTGGCGTACACGCCTCTGCGCTTTCACCACTCGTTGAGATAGAGGAACGCGAGCCGGACGGAAGAGCGAACGCGGCTCTCACTCCCTCCGCTGTGTCTGCAGACTGGGTGTATTGAGAGATGGTTTAGGCGTCTCGCTCTGTACACAGAAGCTGCTGCTCGCGTCTGGCAGATCGTTGTGGTAAGCACGTTCGCACACACACTCACAGCTCCTCCTCTAGACGCGTCGCGGCGGAGAGGTCCAAGTACTTGAAGCTCACGCCGCCGATCACACGCTCGGGCAGCTCGTCCTCGGCCTCGCCCTGAATCGTGATAAATACGCGCACGTCGAGGTACGTGGCCCAGCTGCAGCAGAGCGAGCCGATGGAGGACGCGATCGTGCTGGACGCGACGTCCAGGTCGAGCTCGAAGTAGTTGTCGCGGCGGAAGTAGTGCTGCGTGAGCTTCGTGCCCGTGATCGCCGGGCGGCTCGGCACGAGCTGCTGGAAGACCCACGGCGCGTTCTCGAAGTCCGGGATGAGCTTGAAGCGCCGCGTGCGGAAGTCGTCGTCCTCGGCGTTGCAGAACGCCCAGAGCAGCCGGTGGAAGTTGTGCGCCGGGTCGCGCGCCGCGTCCGCCTCGGCGTCGCGCAGCTTGGGCACGAGCCAGTACGACACGATGCACGTGTTGGTCGCGGTCGGCAGCGCGATGTTGAGGATGAAAACGAGCGCATCCGGGAACTCGCGGCGGCAGTGCTGCAGCACGCTGTCGGCGCGCTGCTCCTCGGCGCGCGCGACGTGGAGGCGCTTGTCCGCCGCGTCCGCGCCGGCGCCGATGTCCCACACGTCCACGTGCAGCAGCGACCCGAGCGCCGCTCCACTGGGCACCTTGATGGCGTCAGTAGTATAGTGGGGGCCGCGCACCTGCACTGCGCTGGCGTCCGGCTCGGACCACATGGCGCGCACGCCGCGGCCGTGGCGGCTGAACGGGGCGTCCGGACACGTCGCCTGCTGCTGTTGCTGCTGCGCGTCGCTGTCCTCCACGTCCACATCCACCGTCACGGGCGTCATTGCTGCGGCGACGGCGGCCTTCGCGGCGGCGTCGCCCTCGCGCGGCGACAGCGCTTCCACGTCGCAGTGCTCCGTCATGATGGGGAGGGAGATGACGCCTTTCTCGCGGATGGTGAGCTGTTCGCTGAGTGCGTGGCGTGGCAGATGCGAGGTGAGAAATAAATCAGGTTCGCTTCGATTCTAAATCTGACATTGTCCGGTTTCAGAATTGCAATGGTAGCCATCTATTCTGACAACATGGCTACACTTCCACTCAACGCAACGCCCATTAGCATCAAGCACTGCAGTGATGGCGGACGCGCTCGCGGCGATGATGGCGACGGCATCTCCCGCGCCGTCAAGTGATCCCTCCGAGCGCGAGGGTGACGACCTCTCGGGCGACGTGCTCGCAGTCAACTCGTCGTCGCAGGCGTCAGCGTTCCGGCTGCTCGAGCAGTACTTCGAGGCCGACATGCTCACGCTCGAGCAGCTGCAGTTCCACAAGAGCAAGTACACGCGCCTGAACGCGAGCGTGCTCGAGACGTATAAGCACGAGAAGGCGCTGCTCAAGCAGGCCAAGGCGCTCAACAGCGAGCTGCTGAGCGAGAAGATCGGCGTGGAGAAGCAGGCGATCCGCAAGGCCGAGGAGCTCGCGGCGTTCACGTCCGTGGACAAGGAGAAGGACAAGGCCCTCAAGGATCTCGCCGAGTGCATCGACCGCGACGCCGTGCTCACGTTCGAGATCACAGAGCTCCAGCGCGAACATGTCGACCTGCTCGCGCAGAAGGACGAGATCCTCGCGGCGCATGCCAAGCTCATTGAGCCTGAAGTGCGCAAGCTCACGGAGGAGATCAGCAAACTCAGCGACGAGAACCACCGCATCGACAACGAGCTCACCAAGGACAACCAGCGCAAGAAGGACTACCTCGCTCGCCTCGAGTTCCTACGCGCCGAGAACGCGCGTCTCGAGCAGAGTTGCAGTGTGGAGCAGAAGCAGCTCGCTCAGCTGCAGAGCGACCCGGAGCGCATGGAGAAGCAGGCTGACGTGGTGCAGAAAGCGGTGACGAACCTCGAGCGCGAGATCGCCAAGGCGCGAGAGCGGATCCGCGAGCTCGACGCTGTCACCGACGAGCAAAGCGCGAAAGCGCGGGAGGCGGAGGACGTGCAGAAGGAGCTCTCACACAAGCTCGATGTGCACCGCGACACGATCGAGCAGCGGCAGCGCGACGTCGACCACGTGAACCTGCACCTGCGCGAGGAGCAGAACACGCACGTGCTGCGGCTGAGTGAGAAGATGCGCCTCGAGATCGCTGCCAAGGCGTTGGACATGAGCTACCGCCGCGAGAACGAGCGCGTGCAGAAGGACCAGAAGGACTACGACCGACTCAAGCGCGAGCTCAAGAAGAAGATCCTGCTGCACGACAGCAATCGGGCGCTGCTCCCGAACCTCAAGGCGCAGGTCGTGGACGCGCGCCACCAGATCAGCTCGCTCAAGACCGAGAACAAGAAGCAGACCCAGATGCAGCTCGAGGTGAAGCAGCAAGTCGACCTGCTCATTGCGCGCTTCCTCAAGCAGGAGGACGGCGAGAAGCGGCAGTCGAGCGACCTCGACGACCTCACGAGCAAGGTCGCGTCGCTCGAAGAGGAGGTGGCGCAGTGGGTGCTCGAGGAGGGCAAGCAGAAGAAGCTCGTGACGATGCTCACTGCGCAGCGCGAGATGAAGGCGCGCGAAGCCGCGTCGGCGCTCGAGTCGGAGCGGCAGACGCAGCAGGAGCTCAAGATGAAGGAGCTCGTGATCTTCGACCTCGCGAAGAAGTGGAACGAGACGAACAACCACTTGAAGGAGTTCTCGGCGCTCTACGACGTCGTCAAGAACGAGCGCAACAAGTATGTGAACCTCATCCAGGCGTCGTCGCAGGCGCTCGCGGAGATGAAGGAGAAGATCAAGATCCTGCACAACGAGGTCGAGGTGCTGCGCAACGAGTCACTTGCCAAGGACAAGGCGCTCGTGAAGGAGAAGCTCGCGCACGGCACGGCGCAGTGCTCGCGCGACTCGCTGCGCCTCGACACGAACAAGAGCCACGAGCAGTACCGGCTCAAGCAGGAGCAGGTCGAGCAGCAGATCGTCGAGATCGACAAGCTCAACGGCATCATCACGGCGACGGAGAAGGAGATGCTGCGGCTCAAGAAGAAGTACGAGCTCGCCGTCGACGCGCGCAACGCCACGGGCGTGCAGCTCATCGACCGCAACGACGAGCTCTGCATCCTGTACGAGAAGGCAAACCTGCAGGAGCAGGCGCTCAATGACGGCGAGGTCGGGCTCACGCGCAAGGACCAGGACATTCGCATGCTCAAGATCCAACTCGCCGACCTGCAGCGCCAGCTCGAGAACGCGCGGCGGCAGCTCCCCGGACTGCCCAAGCTCGCGCAGCGCATCCTCGACATCCAAGAGAGCCTCAAGCAGGAGAAGGAGGTGACGGAGCTGCTGTGTCGGGACCTCGAGACACCGAAGAACAGCGAACGCTGGCGACCGCTTGACGGCGACGACCCGGACGAAGACCAGCTGAGCACCAAGATGGCGTTCCTCGAAGAGCGCTACAGCCAGAAGAAGGAGCAGCTGCTCGAGAAGGAGCTCGTGCTCGAAGAGGTCACGAGCTTGTCCAACAAGCTGCGCATGCAGGCAACCGAGCGTCGCGGCGAGACCCTCGAGCTCGCCAAGAAGGTGAACGACTTCCAGGGCAAGATCAAGGAGACGACGCGCAAGATGATGGCGGTCGTCTCCGAGCTCTCTATGTACCAGGCGACCGCCATGAAGCTGCAGCAAGAGAAGCACGACGCGACCGTCGATGTCGAGGAGTGCACTCGCCGCTTCCAGCAGGGACTGCCGCCGAACGAGTTCAGCGAGCACCAGCTCGGCCGCTTGATCGCGCACCGACTCCGCGACGACGAGATGCGCGTGACGAAGCAGCAGATGCGTGCAGCGCAAGCCCACGCGCAGAACTTCCCGACGCAGCTCACGTACACGAGTGCCGAGGCGCGGCCGAACGCGTACATCCCGGAGGACCTCGGCATCCCGAAGCCGTACGGCCAGCAGGCACCGTTCAAGCCCACGCAGCTTGGCACGACCATGCGCCACATTCGCGTTCCTCAGAAGCGCGACATTGAGATCTAGTGCGTAAGTTTGACGCTATCGACGAATACTCGAGCGCGCTCGGTGCTGCTGCCTACCCGTTGCCTCCAGCACCAGAAGAAGAAGAAGAAGGCGCTGCACCAGCACCAGCACCTCCACCGATGTTCGCCATGCGAGCGATCTTCTCCTGCGCCTTCTTCAGGCGACCGTCGAGGTTCAGGTTCTGCGACATCGTGTCGAGCAGCTCGCGCTTCGTCTTGTCGAACTTCGCTTGTAGCAGCACCTGCTCTCGCTCGTGCTCGACCTGGAGCTCACACTCACGTGTGCGTGCCGCCTCGACCACCGTCGACAGCTCGTCCTGCAGCTGCAAGACGCGAGCGCTCGATCTCGCGCCGGCGTCCTCGAAACCTTCGAGGCGCGCATACACACTCTCGAGCTGGTTCTTGAGCACGGCAGCCTCGTCTTCGGCACTCTGCGTGCGAATCTCCAGCCGGTCCCGTTCGCTGCGCAACTCCTTCGCGCTCGCTTCGCTGCGGTTCGCGAGCTGGATCATCTCGAAGCGCGCTGCCATCGCGAGTGTCACGAGTTTGTCTTTGCGCTCGTTCTCCTGCCAGGGCGACAAAACGAACGTCAGCAAGCAATCGATCGCTCTGGCATACGCAGTAGGCAGGAAGGACATTGGGTTCGCGACCAACCTTGCTCAACACCGCAATCTTCTTGATCTCGGTCGACAGCAGTAGCGCGATGCGATCTCTCTCCTGCTCAGGCACCGAACGCTCATGATAACTCAGTCAGCAGCGGAGTATCTCTCGATCGAGAGCTTGTGCTACCTTCTTCAAGTCGTTCTCCTCTTCCTGTTGCGCTGACAGTGTCTGCATGAGACTCTGCATATGCATAGCCGGCGAGTTCGTCAGAGTTCACAGGCAAGGAGGCTCTTGCACAGAACGCTAGCAGCGAAAGATCCTCGACGATGATGTACAAGGCAGCGAACCTTGTACATGTTGGTGATGAGGTCGACGCTCAGCTTGAGTTCGTCGAACGCTCTCGCTGTCGTCTGGATGGCTTCTTCGAGCTGCCAAACGAGTCGCAGATCCCGCGTCAGAGTACCAGACACTCGCTACTCTCAGTGCACGCTACGCTCTCCCCCAGACCACACACATCTCACAGCTCACACCTTTTGCACTTTCGGGAGATGAAGCTTCTTGCCGTTGAGGTGCGCGCGCTTCTCGTCGTCATATCGGCGCTGCAGGTGAGTGAAGTCGTCCTCGAGCTGCGAGTTCGTGAGAACCAGCTTTGCGTTCGCAGCTTTCACATCCGCCAACTCGCGCTTGAGCTTCTGGTTCGCGATCTGCGCTTCGTCGAGCATCGCGCTCGTCTTGGAGGCTGCAGCGCTGGAGAGCGCCCCGCTTGGACGATCAACTGAACCTGCGAACGCCTCGCTACCGATGCCGCTGCCTGTGTCACCATGCTCGGCTGCAGCGTCCTGTTCCAGCCTTCCAGCTGGAGCGAATTCGTCGCCCTTGCGCGGTTTGCTCGCGGACCGGTCGCGGATCTCCTGCTGCAGATCAAGCATGGCCTGCAGGACCTTGACGTTCGGCGCGTGTTAAGGATCCCGCAATTGCAGCGAAGCAGGCGCAGTCACGAACGTCAAGGTGAGAGAAGGGAAGGTGAGGGGATATGAAAAGCTGGGCATCGTACGACGCCAACACGTCTCGATCGGGATCGCTCCCTGCACTCGTGCTGGTGGAGTCGGAGATCCTGTCGAGATCGTCGAGACGAAGGTGAAGGCAGCGACTCAGAGGCAGACCGATCGCCAGCCCCACACACCTCGCAACGAACACCTCGACGCACCCCAAGTCCGAATCGAGTTGCCGCTTGTCCTTGAGTGCGTCCTCAGAGATCCGGCTCGTGAGCTCGCGTCGCATCTCGAAGAGCTCGATGAGGAGCGTGTCCTTGGCGCTCGTCTTCTCCTTCTTCGCACTCTTCTCGAGGAAGTCCGTCAGTTGGCGCTGCAGTACACACGAAGCCGTCGCATGCATACACAAGCGAACGTGCTCAGCCGACGAGACCGAGCAAACCGACAACCGTGCCAGGAGATCGTCACCACAAGGGTCCACAGAAACCATCCACGGCGTACTCACGGCTTCTGCCTCCGCCGCAGTCAGCAGCGCGTGGGCGCTTGCCGCCGACTCACGACTGCTCTTGCGCTGCACGAGTCCGACCCGAAAGCTGAGCAGCAGGCGCAGGTCGGAGCGCAGCGCGCGCACCCTGGCGCTCTCGTGGTCCTCCTGATGCTTCTGGTTCGCGGCGGACGTGCTCAGCAGCAGCCCGTACGCCTCGTGGCTGCGCAGCGCGCGGCTTTGCTGAAGCTGCAGCTCGATGTGCTTCGAGAGCGCCGTGACGTCCTCGCGCCAATCGAGCGCGCGCCTCGCGAGCCGAAGCACATCCGCCTTCTTGTGCACGCTGTCGCTGCTGCTGCCGTCGCCGTTGCTGCTGCTTATGGCGTCGAGCGCGTCCTGCTGGTGCCGCAGCGCAGTGGTGATCTCCTCGTTCAGCGCCTCGAACTTCTTGTGCAGCTCGTGCGCTTGCACGGAGCCGCCACCGCCGCTGCTCTCCATCGCCCGTCACTCTGTCCTGCAGACACTCCACTCAGCACCTCCAGCACCTCCTTCAGCTGCGACCATTCGCGATTCCAATCGCGATTCCAATCGCGAAAACAGTAACGAAAGACGCAGAAAGAGAGAGGGAGAGAGAGGCAACACGCGCCATGCTAGCACGCACACTCACGCGCGCTGCGCGGAGCTGTGGCCACCACGTACGATTACAAAAAACTCGACGAGCTGAACGACTCGAGGTCCTCCGTCAGCGTGTGCTCGTGCTGCTCCGTGTCGTCCGGCTGGCTCAGCTTCTCGCGCTCCGCCACGCGTGCGCGCTCGGCTTCCCGCTCGCGCTCTTCGCGTACACGCCGCTCCTGCGCCTCATGTGCCTGCTTGCGCCGCTCCAGCTCCTCCCGCTCGCGCTCCTTCTCGCGCTCGCGCTGCTCCATTTCTCGCCTGCGCTGCGCCTCCAGCTCCTCGCTGCGCGCCTTCTCCTTCTGCTGCAGCTTCTGCTGCTTCTGCTGCTCCATCGACCGCGCAGACAGCCACAACGAGCTCGTCTGGCTCTCCTCCTCGGGCCGGATCGGAGACTTGCCGTTCGATGACTCCTTCTGTGCGAGCAAGCTCCACGCGCCGCGGTTCTCCACGACCAAGGGCTCGGCGCTCGTCACCTCGTCTCGGATCTTCTTTGCGGCGGATACGTCTGCAGAGAAAGAGGAGCACACGAAGCATCGAGAAGGACGTCAGCGCCCTCGACCGACACGATCATCAACTGACGACAAGCAGGAGACGAACCGCCGCGAGATATGCTCGAGTCGGGAATCTGCGAGAGAGCAGGTCCGGCGACCAGCGACGGAGACTGCGCGCACCATACGACAGAACAGACACCAAAAGCCCGGAAGCGTCAACCAAAGCCCACTCCATTTCGCCATCCCACCGAGACGACGACGACGACGACGACGACGACGACGACGACGACGACGCATACTACATCGCGTAACCCACCCGCTGGATTGGCGCCTCGTCATCCGACTCCGAGTCACTGTCGCTGTCCGAATCGGACGACTCGGACGAGCTCGACGAGCTGTCTGACGAACTCTCAGCTTTCTTCTCCATGTCCTCGCCGTCGCCGCCGCCATCCACGTCTGTCATCACCACGTCGGTTCGCGCATCCTGACCGCCTCCGCTCGCATCCTCGCTGTCGATCGCAGCGAGCTGACTCTTGAGCTCTTCCTGCCGGTTTCGGATGTTCAGCGCTGCCACCTTCGCCGACTTCAAACGGTTCACAGGCGGAGACGTTCTTCCCTTCTTCGCGGTACTGGAGCTCGCGGGTCGCTTGCGCTTCCGACCGATGCCGTTTTCCTGCATGCGCACGACACAACACACACCGTGAGCTCAGAGCACCAAGCACTCACCCACCCATACACCGAACGAGCAACCCCATACGATGCGAGCACCACACAAGCAAACTCTCGCCGCAACGTACCCGAACGTAGCCCTCCAGCATGCGCAGACACCGGGTGTCGAACGCGTTGATGTCAATCTCTACCTCGCCGTACTCGTTCGCGAGCTTCGCGACAGGAACGGCCTCGGCAATGATCTGAAGGACTCTATTGATCTTGTCCTGCGGCAGGGACCGGATGTCGGCGCCTAGCCGAGCTTTGTCCATCTGGCTCATCGGCTCGTTCAGCTCTTCCTCGGTTAGGTCCTCCATCTTGAAAGGCCTGAGCAAGAAAAACGAGCACCACAGCGGTTTGTCAGTTGTTCATGCCCGACGAGCAGACTACACACACAGTACACAACAACACTCTGGTACCCACCTTGCAGCGGGTCTTGACGGCTTCGGGGTCGCAATCTTCAGTGCACCTGGTTGGAGCTGCTCCAACGTCGCCTTCAGCCGCTCCAGGTCTTCCTTTAGCGACATGATCAGCCCTTGATCGCTCTCCGATACCATCCGCTTCGTGTTCCCCTTCGCGCCTTTGCCGCCCTTCAGCTTCTTCGTCGAGTGCCCGGTTTCGTACTTCTTCTCCTTCTTCGACGCCTTCATCATTTTGTGTTTGTCGAAAAAATGCCTGTCCTTCGAAGACGTCGACGACGCTGTCTTCGTGCTCAGACTCGCCATCCGCTTCTCGAAGTCCTCCTGCAGCTTCACCGCGAAGATATGCACCTGGCTGTGCGCAGCGTTGTACAGCATCGCGTTCCGAAACACCAGGCGCACATGGTCAGCAAACACCTCTGAGTCCTCGTAGTACCCGCCTTCGAGGTTCTGCCGGATAGTGCCGAGGTCCATCGGCTCTTTGATCACTTGGAAGTAGTCCGGGATGCCGAGAGCCACCGGGTCGACAGGCGCCAGGAACGGAGCCGACTTCGGGTTCGCCATCAGCCCCTTCAGGATGCTGTGGCACTTCTTCACGCTGTGCGGAACGCGGTCGAACTCGATCACTTTCTCCTCACGCAAATGTGCCGGCGCCACTCGCTTCCTCTCGGACCGACCTCTTGACGTCAACATCGAGGCGGCATAGTCGACTGGAGCTGCTGCGTGCTGCGGCACGGTGAGCGACATCGGACGGGAGCTCGACATCGGCACCGCGATCGGAGCAGCTGCCACGGCAGGAACCGCTGGAGCTGCGACTGCTGAGACGACCGGCGCCTCCTTCGGCTGCTGCAGCTTGGCTGTGCTCGCCTGCGGCGCAGCCTTCGCGGCGCGACCGCGGCGAGGCAGACTCCGCTTCTCCTTCTCCCGCGGCTTGTACACCTTGTACACGCGCAGCTCGCTCGTCGCCTTGTCCAACGACCCATGGAGAGAGAAGAGTCCGAAGCGGTTCTCACCCGAGCCCGACACCAAGAAGTGCGACGGCAGACTCGGGTCGTGCACGAACCGGATCTCCACGTCCTTCTCCGTCACAGTCTGCGACTTGCCCTTCGCGGCTTGGATCTGGAAGAAGCCCGTGTACTTGCTCTGGAACGGCATCGCCGATCGCACCGACGCGTCGCTCTCGTACCCAAAGTACGCGGGGCAGATCTCCGACGCTGGCACGTTCTCCACCGTCATGCTCCGCGCAAGTGAGCCGTCTGCGAACGCCGGGTGGACGACATCGGCGCGGCTGCCGGTGCACGTCGCGATGTACACGTCCTCCTGTGACTTCATCTCGAACATGCTCGTGAGCCCGTTGCCCTCGAACGCGGCCTCCGTCATCCCCCACCGCCCGGTCCACACTGCTCGCTTGTCCTGTATGTAGTATCTTCCAACCAGCAGCGGCGAGTACTGAGTCGCCTCTCTCGGGAGCGCGAATGCGCTGGTCGCTCGCTCCTGTGTTGGCGCGCCATTCGTCTCGGCAGCTACTGCTGTGGTGTGCGACTTGTCGCTCTTCAGCTCTCCGCCGTTCACGCTGACTGCCGCCGCCAAGCTCAAGCTGCTCTCGCTGTTGGGCTTGGTCGGGGTCATCGTCGACGTGTTGGCGCTGCTCGTCGCTGCGGTCGTCTCAGTCGGCGTCACGGCTCCATTGGTCGCTGTCTCCTTCTGTAGTTCCTGCTGCTCGTTCATAATCACGCACACACGCACGCACTCGATGTCGCTCGCCGAGTCCTCTTCTTGCGCTTCTGAAGTCGTCCAGCTCGCGGCACTCTTTGTTCCGGAGCCGACCACCTCCGTTGTCTGCACAACGTGCTGTCCAAGGAGCGGCGGCGGGGACTGTGGCGCCGTCGTGGTCGCTGGTTGTCGTGCGAGACTGGCGGCGGCGGCGAGCGCGACGCTAGTTCCCGCTCCTGCTGCTGCTGCTGCTGCCTGTTGGCGCTGCTGCTGCTTCAACTGCTGGTCCGCGCCTGTCACGACTGGTCGTGTGGGCCGCGGCAGGAGCAGGCTCTAAAGGAGGAAGAGGCGCGCGCTCTGCGAGAGTGCGGGGACCTGTGTAGAAGGAAGCCGGTGCCTGTCGGTCGGTCTGTGTCAGTCGGATCGCCGCAACAGGGGAGCAGCAGGTCGCTTGCGACTGCTGTTGCTACTGCTGCTGCTGCTGTTGGAGTTCCGGCTTGCGCGGCGCTTTCCTTTTTTGCGAGTGAGGCGCGGGAGGCGCGCGCTCGAGCCGCAAAAGCAGCCTGAAATGACGGCAAAACGGAGTGAATGTCGCGCCGACGGGTCGAGAAATATATAAAACCCCAAAACCTCGTCGAAAAACCTCGCGAGGTTTATTCTGGAATCGGAAAACTTTCCCCCGGTTTGTCTTGTTGGAACCCAGACTGGACATCACGCTATTTCTCTGTATCGAGAACAGTGGAATCTCGTTTTGAACGAGTTTAAAAAACGGATTGATTGCAGAACAAAGTGCAATTCCGTACTTTAACGAACGGTTGGAGATCTTTCGCTCGATTTCGCACTTTAACGAGCCACTTTCTTCCCTCAATTTTGTCACCAACACCCAGAGCACGGAGGCGGCCATCATGAAACCAGGGAGGTTCGCATGAAACACCCGCGATATCGATAGTGAAGAAAGAGAGCGATTGCACTCCTGGTGCTGACTGAAGTACGAGAGGAAATAGACCACAACACGCGGACGT
Source organism: Globisporangium nodosum (assembly GCA_023334105.1). NCBI lineage: Eukaryota > Oomycota > Peronosporomycetes > Pythiales > Pythiaceae > Globisporangium > Globisporangium nodosum. The sequence continues at coordinate 14,958 of JAASGA010000266.1, forward strand.
CATTCTGGCGCGATCAAGCCGCTCAAAAAGAGTCCACTGCGTTACTAGGACGACAGCTCCGTGTACGAGCGCACTGTAGGCGTGCGCACACAGCGCGCAAGTCAATATCTCTGCGAGTAGGGTAGCAAAATACCTATAGTGACAAAACCGAGGGATCTTATATTCCGTCTTCCAATTTTTACGAGTTTTTACTGTTTTTACGTATGATGTAGCGTAACCTAGGCTACGTTGCACAATTCTGAGTTGGATCTATTTGTCAACTGTAATATCGTAATTAAACCCATATTTGTTGCATCTAGATAGTCTGATGACACTGTGACAGAATTTAAAAATCAGCAGTGTGGACGACACCAGGAAATTGTTTCAAATGACTATTCGCGCAGGACTCTCTGTGCGATTATTTAGAATTTTCATAGTGAAGCCCATTCATTCGGGAACGTGGTAAAAAAAATAGACCTGTGCGAAATCTAGACACTCTTGATTCGCACAGATTTTGAAACAAATTGGTAGTGCGACCTGTCGCACTGCTGTTCAAAAAAGGTCAATGAAGTAAATCGGTCAAACGAGACAGCTTTCAGAATGCTTTCCAATTCCAGAAGCGCCACCAACCATTGATGTCGAGTAATCAAAGTCTTTGCTAAAAGAAGCAACAAAATCTAAACGAATTTTAAAGTCTGTGACAAATTATTTGTTTTCATATTTAGTAATCCGAAAATATCAGAAGTCTAGATCTTGAAAGGACGCTGTTCTAAACGATGCTCGTCATCAGAAGTTCAGACAAAGAATCTAAAGTCTCAAATGTCTAAACTCTGTACATTACAGTCAGATTCAGCTCTGAGCTGGATTTTCGAAATGACGTATCCTCTCCGCTTAATTCGTGGAACAAAAAGACTTCGAGTTAAATACCTAGTCAATTAATAACTCATATGTAGCTATTTCTATCATTTTTTACTCTTAGCAACCTCATATTCCCAGGGCATACTTTGTTCAAGGCTTTTTTCCCAGGCATCTTAGAGCGCATTTTTTTCTGATGGATTTCGTTGGAAAATAATCTCTTGAATGTAGTATGCCCTGAGAACTGTCTTCCAGCATACTTTATTGAAGTGGTTTTATCCCAGCAATTACTATTATCATTAGTTCCAATTTATACTCAATTATTATCAGTTTCCAGAGTCGCTACGATGCATCGAGGGGAGGAAGACCTGAAGCGAATCGGGCGCGAGGCCATACGCTGGCTAGGTGATACGAAAGGTCTAAACGCGAACGTGATATGCTCGATCTTGTGCCCTCCGGTTTCGCAGCGATGGCGTGCTGTGAGCTCTTCGCAGGTGTACCGTCAGTACCCGGCTGAAGCTGCAGGAGGACTTCGAGAAGCGGATGGCGAGTCTGAGCACGAAGACAGCGTCGTCGGCGTCGGGCAGTAGCGAGATCCTCGCGGCGCATGCCAAGCTCATCGAGTGCCTGCAAGTGCCACGGCTGAACGAGAAGCTGAGCCAGTTGGACGACACGGAACAGCACGAGCACACGCTGACGATGGACATCGAGTCGTTCAGCTCTGGTTGTGTGGAAGTCCGATGTCCCTACCAGTTGCACAAGACCACTGTTGCTGCCTAGATCCGGTCGCGCGTCGCGAGGTCGCGCACCATGTTCTTGTGGTGCGACTCGTTCGTGCCGCCGCCGATCTCGAGCAGCTTGGAGTCTCGCCAGAGGCGCTCGACGTTATACTCGCCCACGTAGCCGTAGCCGCCGAGCGTCTGGATCGCGCGGTCCGCGATGCGCTTCGCCATGTCGCCGCAGTAGAGCTTCACGCCGTCCGTGTCCACGCGGTTGCCCGCGCTGTCCAGCTTCAGCAGTCTGCTCGCGCCGCCGTGAAGAGCACCACCAGCAAACCCATTCAGCTCAACACGAACACAATCCCGCACCCAAACGCACTTATGCACCGCAGCCCACACGCACGCACCTGGCAGTGTTGTACACGTACGCCCGGCCGGCCATGTACTCGGCGTATGACTCGGCGATGTTCTTCTGGATCTGCCCAAAGTTGTTCAGCGGGCTGCCGAACGCCGACCGCTCCTTCGCGTAGTTGCTCATCACTTCGATCGAGCGCCGCGCGATGCCGAGACTCATCGCCGCCAACGTCACGCGCTCGATCTCCAAGTTGCGCATCATGCAGAGCACCGCGCCGCCCTCGCGACCGACCAGGTTCTCCACGGGCACCTTGACGTTCTCGAACACGAGCTCCGCCGTGTTGGACGCGCGCATGCCGCACTTGTCCTTGATGCGCTGGCCGAGCGAGAAGCCCTCGAAACCCTTCTCAACGAGGAACGACGAGAAGTCGTCCTTCGCCCTGCCCGAGTTACCCGTGCGCGCGTAGATCAGGAACGCGTCGCCGAGCTCCGTGTCGTTGATCGCGCCGTTCGTGATCCACATCCTAGACAGCCACGTGGCACAAGTGAGGTTGTCATGCACCGCCACCGACGCAAACGCAAGAGCCATCCATGATGACGAACGCACTTGGTGCCGTTGAGGATGTAGAACTTGCCGCAGTCCGACTTCTTCGCCGTGGTGCGCATGCCCAGCACGTCCGTGCCCACGGACGGCTCGCTCATGCCCATACCGCAGATCTTCTCGCCCGAGCACGCGCCGGGGAGGTACTTGGCGCACTGCGCGTCCGACGCGTTGCGCGCCACGTTGTTCACGAACAGCATCGAGTGCGCCAGGAACGAGAGGCAAAACGCCGGGTCGCTCGACGACAGCTCCTCGTGCGCGATCACCGCCGCCAGCGCGTCCATCTCCGAGCCGCCGTACCTGCAGCAGTAGCAGCAGCAGCAGCAGCATCCGTCAGGCACAACACTCGCCACGCATACTTACACCCAGCAACCAGAGAACCGCTGCTCACTTCTCCGGCGCCGTGATGCCCAGCAGCCCGAGGTCGCCCAGCTCGCGGAAGAGCTCGACGTTGAACTTCTCCTCGCGGTCGTGCTCCAGCGCCTACGAGAGCGCGCCAGCCGCCACTTGTGAGCCACCGGCCGCCCACAGCTTCCAGCAGGTACCGAGACCATCGAACGCACCTGCGGGTCCACCTTAGTCTTGACGAAGTTCGCGAGCATCTCGCGCAGCGCGCCGTGCTCCTCCGTCGGCGTGTAGAGGTCGAACGGCGCGGCGGACGACTAAAAGCGCGCGAGTGTGAGTGAGCTGCGCTCCCAGTGAGCAGGTGGCTCCTAGAGAGAGAGAGAGGCAAAGACGCACCATCGCGCGGGCCGAGCGCGGCAGCAGCAGCGCGCGCGCAGAGGCGGCGGCGACGGGGCGCGAGAGGCGGCGGAGCATTGCGGGCGACGAGTGCTGGTGCTGGTGCTGGTGCTGGGCAGCGGCGGAATTCCGAGTGATGGCCGCCGTGTGCTTGCAGTTGGTTGACGAGGTTGGCCGATCTTGCGTCGGATCAGCTGTTTGGAAGACGGGTAATTGAAATCTCAGTAGTGAAATAAACCAGTGTGGTATGATGAGCCAGCTCACTCACCTGAAGCATGAGCTCTGGAACAGCAGCTCCACGTGCACCAGGGCGGCCGCGCGTGGCCGTGCTCTACTCGCACGGGAGCCGCCGCTCGCGCGAGGGCGAGCTGAGCGCCAAGTACGTCGGGCTCTGCGCGGCGGCGAGCGGCCAGTGCGAGAAGGTGATCGTCGTAGGGATCGACCCGCTCCTCGCAGGACCAGCACCAGCCGCCGCCAGCGCACCGTCGTCGAAGGCGCGGCGCAGCGACGGGCTCGAGGTGAGCGCAGCTGCGCTCGGCAGCGCACTGTATGAGGAGACGCTCGCGCCACAGGCTCTGGCGCAGTGCCACGTGTGGCTGCTGCTGCTGGACGCCGACGCCACTGCGAGCGCTGTGCAGTTCCTGCTCAAGCGGTGCGTGGGTGACTGGCAGGGAGGCAGGGATGGATGTAGCGGTGGCGCTTACTGCGCGTATGTGTGGGGCGTGCGGTCGCAGCATCAAGAAGAGCGACGCGAAGCAGCCCAAGCGCGTCGTCGTGAGTCTGCAGACGACGCTGCGGCAGCTCAACCAACTCGACCAAGGGTACCTTATTGTGTGGACGCCTGGCGCTTGGATGATTGGCAGCTCTCCCGCTCTCTGTTCTCTCTTCCTGACACGGGTGCATGGCGTCAGGTTCGCAGACTGCGTCGTGCTGCATGGCGGTTTGGGCTTCCAGGTGGTGGAGGACGACCGCGGCGTGCTCTCGCCACTCTCCCAGGGCTGCTACTTCATCGAGCGCTTGGCGTGCGTTCGAGTCGCTGTACGATCTTCTGCTGGACTTGCGTAGTGACGGGTTGTGTGGTTGTGCGGCTGTGCGCAGTAAAGAGAAGACGGAGGCGCTCTTCGTGCTCGACATCCTCGAAGACACGGGGCTGCAGGTGCTGAGTCGTCGGAACATCCAAGGTGTGTGTGTGTGTGTGTGTGTGTGTGTGACGGAGGTGGCCTTCTTGGTTGGGCGCAGCCATGCTGACCACGTGTGCTTCTCTCTGATCGGACAGCGCTGAAGTGGGGGACGACGATGCTGCGTACGTTCTACTACATCGACGCGCTCGCAAGCGGGAACGTGGACGCGAGCCTGCGCGACCGCAAGCTGCGCCTGCTGTTCGCCGAGGCGCTGTACGAGATGTCGACGCTGTTCGAGCGAGTGATGCGGAGCAACGCGTCGGCGCGGAGCGATGGCGCGCAGGCAAAGACTGCGAGCTGGATGCCGGACACCATCGCCTGCACGTACCTGTCGATTCACGCGCTGATGGTGCTGCTGCCGCTCCCGGACTTCCTCTTCAACGTTCTCCTGCGCGTCGTCGACTTTGGGCTCTACAGCTCCGTGTCGACCCAGTCGGTGACTGCGGTACGCGCTACAAGACTCGTTGCGGCACTTCATCCACTGCTGCTGACGCTTGTTTGCATCGCTTTGCTGCCGCAGAGAGATCTGGCGGCGAACCTGGAGACGAGCTTCGCTGGAGAGTTCAAGGACGTGTTCGAGCTCGCGAGCAACCGCTCGATACCTCTCCCAGCTCTTGAGTTTCTCCAGACGACGCTGGGCGCTGCAGCTCAGGCCAAGTCCGGCGCACCGCGCATCGCGAGCAGTGTGATGGTGTCGAACGTCGTGCTGTCGCCGCAGTCGAGGGCGGCAGCGCGAACCTTCCTGCTCAAAGTCATCCTGTTCGTGCTCGCGACAAGTCTCCTGGCGTCGTACCTGTTCATCAGGTGAGCGAAGCGCGTAGCGACAGCGACAGACCCTTCGACTCGACGAGAAGAACGCGAACCGATGTCTCTACTCAGTCGCCACTCTCAACTGTCTGCGTGCTTGCCGCCGCCGCCGCTGCTTCGTTCTCGCGCTCCAGCTCCCAGACCCGCTTCTCGTCCGCGTACTTGACGACGGCGATCTTGCGCAGCCCGTACTCCTCTCGGTTGAACACCGCCTTGAAGTAGTCCCGGATCGAGAGCGGCGGCAGGTGGCCCTCGTTGAGCCGCATGTAGTGCACGAGCACTTCGATGCGCTGCTTGCGCTCCGCCACCTTGGTCCAGAACGGCTCGCCGAGCGTCGCCGCGCGGATGTTGCGCTGGAACTGCAGGATCGGGTAGAACGCGGCGGGGAACTGCGCGCTCCCACTCGCAATGTCCTCGTAGTCGACGAGTCCGTCGTTGAGCGCGCGGCCGTCGTGCTTGCCGTAGGCGCCGCTGCCACCAACCAGCTTCTTCTGCGCGATCTGGACGTTCTTCTCGAAGAAGAAGCCCTTGTTCTTCAGGTCGCCGCAGAACGCCATGAGCTCGCGCTCGTCCATGGCGCCAGACGCGTCCTGGTCGAAGAGCGTGAACGCATAGTGGAGCAACTCGGGGCGCGACAGCGCGGAGAACGTGACGACGCAGACCACAAAGTCGTCGAACTTGAGGCGCTTGACGTTCTTCTCCAGCCCGACGAACTCGAAGATGCCCTGCGACAGCTTGCGCTTCTCCTCGCCGATGATTGTGAAGAACTCCTCCTGCGTGATCACGTCGGTGTGGAGCGTGTCTTCGGCGTCGAAGAGCTTTCGCAGGTGCGCGAGCTGGCTGTACTGCAGCATCACCGACTCGCACAAGACTTCGGCTTCTCGGGTCTCGAGTAGCATCCGGTACGCGCCGGTGGCGTATCCGTACGTTTGAGTCCCAGGACGCTCCGGTTGCTCGTTCCGTCCATCGGCAGTCGGGACCACGACACTCGACGACACTGCGCGCTTGAGCTCAGTTCGGCGGATGCTGCTGGAGGAGAACTGCTTGACGACCACCTTGTGGAGGTTCGCGTGGTCGCCGGTGTCGGTGGCCGGCGTCTGGGTCTTGTGCTTCTTCGGCTTCTTCTTCTTGGTCTTCTTGCGCTCCGTCTTGCTCAGCGATCTGCTCGAAGCTTCCGACGTCGCCACTTCATCTCTCGGCACCATCGTCAGCCCGCTCTGTCTGCTGTCTGTCATCCAGGAGATGGAGATGGTCAACGAAGACGAGAGGCTAGAGATAGTAGCAACCTTGGCACCGAACAGTAGTGCACAAGCACGCACACGCTAGGGACGTCGACGGTGACGGCGACGACAGCGGCTCGTTCGTGTCGATTGCGAGAGGAAAAAGTGGCGTCGCGCAACTCGGATCGCACACAGACACAGGAACCGCCTAAGCATCCGCTCGTAAAGGCAGCGAGCGCGCAGCAGCCACGCAAAGTCTTCGTCGCAGCAGCGCCACCGCCATCACATCCAACTGATGCTGGACCCTCGTCTCCTCCTCCGAAGCTAGCGCGTGGGGCGACGGTGTCGGTGAGGCTGAGTGCCACCCAGACACCGTTGCGAGGGCTTCCTTCTCAGCGTGACGAAGTCTCGCCAGACATGAACACAAGCGTGCACGGCGGCATCGCCACACCAGTCCCATACTCGAACGCATCAGCAACGCGGCTCTACGGCGAGATGATTGACAGCCAGGACGTCGAGGTCCTGTGCTCGCGTCTCGGGATGGCGCAGAAGGATGTCTGGCGCCTGCGAAGGCGGTTCAACGGCGAAGATGCGGAGCACACGTACGACTCGCTTGTATGGCGGAGCGCGACGGAACTCTGGTTCGTCATGTGAACCACATGCACCACGGCTCCTAACGAGCCTCTCTCTCTCTCTCTCTTCTCTTGCAGGAACTCGATCACCCAGGCTGCGTTCTTCTTCCTCATCAACGAGGAGCGGAGCAGTCTGACGAAGACCATCTTCCGCCTCCGCAAGATCCCTTCGTCCCAGCAGCGCCTCACGTTCGACAAGTATCTCGGCTGCGTGTGCGCGTTCGCGTCGTTGAGCGAGACAGAGTTGACCCGGTTCTTCTACGAGGTCTACAGCGAAGACAGCGCCACGAACAGCGGAGGGTCGATGAGCGAGTCGGCCATCCTCAAGCTCGACCGAGAGCTCCAAGCCATGGACTCTGCGTTCTCGAGGAACGTCGGTGTCGCAACGAAGAAGATGGCGTCGAGTCGCGACCTGCTCACTCAGCAGCAGGCGCTACTCACGTTCCAAGACTTTGAGCGCTTGTCGCGACAGCACAGGGTCGCGTTCTACCCGCTCTTCCAGATGCAGCGCAACGTCCGCGCGGGCAGCCTCGGAGAGCCGTACTGGGTCGAGAAGACGCGCGAGAAGCTCGAGGTGGAGGTCATGGTCCGGTACATGACGCGAAACCACGGCCGCCAGCCTCTCTTGGACTGGAAAGCCAAGATCCTGGACACGATCTTCTAGCGAGAGAGCTTGGCGACTCGCGTTCACCGGCGCGCGAAGGAGCTCTACGAAGCTCAGTGCCGACAGCTCACAGAGCATTAGCGCTTCAAACACACGTTCAGTCTGTGGACCCGACGCGCTGCCGCTGCCTCAGCTCCGTCGCGTACAGCTCTCCCGCGCGCCTGCGGATGTGGAAGACATCGTCCGAGAAGAAGCTCGAGATGCGCTCGCGCGTGGTCATCTCGGGGATCGCGCCGTAGTTGCGGCGCATGTGGCTCAGCAGCTCTTGGACCTTCATCTTCCGCTCGACAACGCGAGACCACATAGACTCGCCGAGTGTGGCGGCGCGGATGTTCTTCTGCATGTTGACGATCGGGTAGAAGGCGACCGGGAAGTTGCGTGCGAACTTCATGAACTGGGCGATGTCCACGAGACCGTCGTCCGTGCCGCCACCGCGGGCGCCGTCTCCGCCCAGGATCCCGATCGCGGTTATGACGTTCTTGGGGAAGCAGAACTGCTTGCTCTGGAGCTCCTTGCTCATCTTGGCGAACTCACGCTCGTCGAGCGACCCGGACTGGTCGTCGTCGTACAGGTCGAAGACGAACTGGAAGAGCTCGGGCTTGGTGAGCGACGCGAACTGCACGACACAGAGCGCGTACTGGTCGAACGAGATGAACTTCTGGTCTGGCGCGATACCCGCGAACCTGAAGATGCCCTTGCTGATCGGCCGCTCTTCCTCGTTGATCATGAAGAAGAACTCTGCCTGCGTGATCTCGCCGCTGTGTGCACGCACCACATCATAGTTAGCTCGAAGACGCACATGTAGACAAGCTGTCGAAGTTGATCCAGCAAATACACAACGTACGTGCAGTACATGTCGTTCGCGTCGTAGAGCTTCTTCATCTGGCGAATGTGCTTGAGCGTGAGACCCAGTCCGAGGCACAGATCCTCGCACTTGCGGGTCTGGACGAAGATGCCGTAGTGGCCGCGCGCAGGTGCGTCCTCGTCCTGCTCGCCGTCGTTGTGGCCACCGGACGCTTCTTCCTCGTCAGCATCGCTGTCTGCCTGCAGAGTGTTGTCGATCGTCGGCTTTCGGGGCTTCACTTTGATTGCCTTCGTGACGCGAGCACCGTCCTCAGCATCATTGCTCGATAGCCACGCTGTTGGCGGTTGCTGCTGCCGCGGCTTAGCTGCTGCTGTCCTCGGCGGAGGATCTCCAATCGATGATCTTGCTCCAGGCTTCAGTGAGCTGCTTGCTGTCGGTTTGACTGGCGCCGACGCAGGCCGCTTCGTTGGAGCGCTGTTATCTACTGCGACCTTCTTGCCAAAGTTTCGTTGCTGCTTGGTCGGACTCTTCTCGCCGGCCTCGGCTGTGCCTGGACGCTCATTACTCCGACTACCGAATGCGCTCTCTACGACCGTCGGAGCGCCTTTCGGATCCGTATCGGGTCCGCTCCGCCGAGCCTTCGCACTCCTCTCGCGCTCGGCCGCGACGTCAAGTTTCGCCAGTTGCTTGGGCAGCGCTGCACGCCTCTTCCCGTCGCCAGCAGCAGCAGCGCTCATCGCTCCTTCGCTTGCTCGTCCTCGTCAATAATGGCGACCACGTCACTCTTTCAGCCATGTCTATTTTCGATGCATCCAGCTTCAACCTTGCCTTTTTACTCAATTAATAAAATGATCTCCTTCTCATTGTGTAAATATTCCTAGCATCAAAAGCTCCGACACCACATTCCGAGCCAAGAAAGATGCACCACCGACGACCAGGACACGGCGACTCCAACTACTCCGCGCGAGGTGCGTCCATGCGGCCGCCTGCAGATACCTACGGACGTCCTGTCTCACAGAGGCACATTCTTTCTCTATTGTCACAGACGAGAGCGTCGCGCAGCGCCCCCAAACGGCCGCGCGAGGCAGCGGCGGCGACCCGGGACTCGCGCTCGCCAAGCACCTGGCGGCGCGCGCGTGGCGCTCGAACCGCGTGAAGAGCGGCGCGCTGCTGTGGCTCGTGGGGATTTTCTTCATGATGCTCGCACCGGGGCTGTACACCGTGACGCCCGAGATGAAGGAGAAGTACGAGATTATGGTCGTGAGCGCCGCCAACATGCCCGAGTTCCACGACGCGTACGCCAACTACGCGCTCGCGCAGGAGCACGTGGACGAGGCGAAGGTCTGGTTCTGGCGCTTCCGCGAGCCCTTCCGCTCGCAGGTGCACGAGCGGCAGCGCGAGGCGGACAAGTGGCACGCCGAGATGGACCGGCTCGACGCCATCCGCGAGACCAAGATGAAGGAGGCCAAGGCGTACGTCGGGCTCTGGTCGGACTTCGGCATGGCCGAGGTGCGCTCGCGCTTCTGGGGCGCCTTCGACAAGGGCAAGGTCTTCGCGCAGCAGCAGACGTTCTACCACATGATCGTGCGCGTGTTGTCCGCGCGCGACGAGGACATCGTGAGCACGGTGCTCAACTGGGTCTTCGTGGCGCTCACCAACTTCACGACCGGGCTGCTCGGCGCGCTCTTCTACTTCTTCTTCAGCCTCGTCAACATGGTCTTCTCGTACCAGCCAGACCCGCTCAGCGCCTTCGCGTTCGTCGTGCTCGGCTTCGTCGGCGCCGCGAGCGTCATCGCGTCCTACTTGTTCGCCATGTACGGCATGGTCGCGAGCGGCGTGTACGTCATCGGCAAGGTCATCGTGCGCGACGCGCTCGAGCAGGAGCAGCGCCAGCGCATTCGTCAAGAGCAGTTCTAACCATCGAGGCGTTCATTCAGGCTGCAGCCAGTGTTTAACGCAGGAAAATCGCTGACATAAGACCGGGCTCATCTCCTTCGCTCGACTCTGTCACTGCTGCTTCGGATCTGTTCGCGTGGCTGGAGATGCCAATCCAACGAACGGTGATCTCGAAGCATCTCGCCCACTTCTCCAAGAAGCTTTTCGAGCTGTTGCAGTGGACCGAGAGACGCCAGGCTGCAGCTATGGTTCGGGAGAAGGGCTGTAAGACCTTCACGCTGCTCCCGCTCAGCAACGGCTTCGTTCCAGCTCACATCGCGATCACTACTGCGGTGCTTCACGAGATCTCGGCACTCCTCTTCTGCAATCACGGTCTGGACATCTTTGGTCTAGTGGAGATGCGCGAGAAGAAGACCAAGCGATCGACACGGCTGGTTGCCTCTCACCCACCCGTCAAGACGTTCCGCCAGAATCGAGACCATGTGTGGCGCAAGGTGCTGGACCTCGCGGTGCTCCA
>JAASGA010000267.1:0-25876 GCA_023334105.1 Globisporangium nodosum
GAGGTGGCAGTCGCTCGCCTGCTCCGCCAGAGTCCGTCCCTAATGCTGCGCTCCGCCGCCTCTGCCTCTTCTACTGCTTGCCGCCGCATGTGGCCGCGTTCTTCCTGCCGCCAGCCGCGCCTGCAGCCTGGCGCTGCTGCTACTCCTTGTCTTGGCTGGTACCAACGGAGCTGGAGCTGGTGCTGACACCGACGGAGCTGGTGTCGATGCTGGAGTTACAGCCGGATGGTCTGGTTGCTTTTGTTGACGGAGGAGACCTGGGGACTGCCACCGCTGTTTCATCACCTGACAGCCACTGGCGTAGATCTTCGCGGTCGTCGCAATGGCGATTCTCATCTCGTGAAGAAGCGTGTCCAAGACATTTGACTTCGCAGGATTAATCACTTCGGTTCCGACAACACCGACACGCGAGGAGCACAGACGCGTGTTTCACGATGACATCGAGAACGAATAGACCACAGCCACAACCGATCCCGCCGCCGAAACAGGACCCAGCGCGTATGCCGGAGCAACGGGGATCGAAAGTATCTTCGGCAGCGGCCTGGCCGTCGTGGAGAAGAGAGAGGGTGTATAGTACGCAGTGGCAGAAGCCACGTTCCTATAGGAACTGCGTGGAGGTGTCAGATATAGCAGGAATCCGGAGAGGCGCCGCCGCAACGACCTTCGTGTGCCGGTCGGCCTCGCGTCGGCCTCGTCGTCGCCGTCGTTGCAGCTTCAAAGGCTTCGATGCCGAAGACCAAGCGATGGGCTTCGAGCGAGCACAGCCGCGTCGTGAGTGGCGTGTTCCCGAGGTCGATCCACGGCGGAGACGAGGACAACGAGGGCTCGATCCTCCAGAACGCCGCCTTCGGGCTCGCCCGCGTGAGGCTCCAGTCGACGCGCACTCTTGCGAAAGCCTCGGCGCGACACCTCGTGCGGCCGAGCAACAAGGTTGGCCAACTTCCAGGCGCCGGCACCGACTCCGCGAACAAGAAGCAGAACGGCGACAGTGCTGCGGCGCGAGCCCTGGCGCGTACTCCGTCAGTATCGCAATTCTACGACAAGGTGTCGAGGCTGCGGGTGACGACGACGAGCGAGCTCTTGTGGCTCGCGTTCGGGCTCCTCGACTCGATCTTCCTGCTACTCTCGGCGCCTCTCCGGCTCGGGTTCTTCTTCGACCCGTGGAACGAGCCGCACCGACGAACGACGTGGACGCTGGCGCTGACGCTCTTCTCGACTCTCGACGCGATCTTCTGCGTGCTTCGCATCGCGGCCTCGCGCGAGACGCTCACGCGGCTGCTGCGCAACTCGCGCTTCGTCAACTTCCTCCAGACGCTTGAGCGAACGCGCCGGGAGACGAGCATCTTCCGCATGATCAAGGCGTCGATGATGGGAGACGACGCCACTCTGCGCTCCGGTCGCAGCGCGTTCTCCGCGCGAGGCGACCGCATCGCGCCGTTCGATGCCGTCCCGATCCGCAGGAGCGCGAGAGCACAGAAGCAGACGCTACGCGCAACGTGGTTCGGGGTTCTCACGACGCTCGCGTACGTGGTCCCGTGGGAAGCTGGCTGCGTGCTACTCAACTACAACTGGATGCATCTCGCCGGTCTCCCACGCTACCCGTACGCAGTCTACAACCTGCCCAAGCAGCTGCACGCGATCCTCTTCACGCACCTGCGCGAGTCGAGACTCGTGCAGCTCCTGTCGTTCAGCACGCTCGCGATCGCCGTCTACCTGTTCTTCGTCGGCTTGTACCTGTGCCACGCGGCGGCGGCGGGGTACATCTTCGTGGCGCACTGGCGGTGCGGCCTCGCGTTCACGCACTGCGAGAAGCTCCCGCTGCCGCAGGCGTGGGTGCTGCGCGACAACCTGGAGCGCGGCTCGACGCTGCGCAAGTACGTCCGCTCGCTCTACTGGGCGTGCAAGACCGTCACGACGCTCGGGCAGGGCGACCTCGTCCCGACGACGCACACCGAGACGCTGTACCGCATCGTCGTGCAGCTCGTAAGCGGGCTCTGGGCGACCGCGATCCTCACGGCGTACTCGTTCTACTTCAGCCACAAGGACGCCAACATGGCGACCAACATCTGCACGCGGCAGCAGCAGACCGCGCAGTTCCTGCAGGCCAGGAAGCTCTCGAAGGAGCTCGCGATCGACGTGCGCACGTACTTCCGCTACATGGACCGCACGCGCAGCGGCGTGGAGGAAGACCTGATCCTATCCAACTTGCCGACCCACTACCGGATCCAGTGCTCGCACTACGTCAAGTACAAGTGCTTCCGCCGGGTACGTACGCCCCGCGCGCGAGAGCGACTGCGTACACCTCTCACACTCTCTCTCTCTCTCTCTCTCTCTCTCTCTCTCTCTCGCTCTCTCTCGCTCGCTCTGTAGGTCGCGATCTTCAAGAATCGCCGGGGAGCGTTCCTGCGCACGGTGCTCAACCTGCTCGAGCACGACTTCTTCGCGCCGAGCCAGGTCGTCCTGCGCCCGAACGAGCCGGAGGAGATGCTGATCGTCGCCGCCGGGGAGATCCGCGTCACCGACGGCGCCCACACGGTCAAAGGACGCCTTACGGCGGGCAACGCGTACGCCGAGTACGCGCTCTTCGAAGACCACTTGTCGACCAACCGCCTTGTCGCCGAGACGTACTGCGAGCTCTGGTGCCTCTCGAAGCGGGCGTTCAAGGTGGCGCTGCAGAAGCACTTCTCCAAGATCATGTACGCGTCGCTCTTGGCGCGGAAGCTCCAGCCCAAGACCGCGGAGCTGACGGCGCGGAGGAACTCGTTCGACGACATGGAAGCGAGCGCGCGGGTGCTCAAGCTCGTGGGCGTCGGCAGCACCGTGAAGAACAAGATGGTGCAGAAGCTCACGCGGGAAGCCACGTCGGCGGCCGAGAAGGTCCCAGCGTGGAGGCAGCCGGACTCGACGTTCCAGTTCGTGTGGGCGCGCGCCAGGTGCGCGCTGCTGCTGCTGCTCATCGCCGAGGTGCCGCACCAGATGGCCTTCCAGCGCGGCTTCGGGCTGCTCAACAGCGCGAGCCAGCCCGTGTTCGGCACCGTCCCGTTCAGCGTCCAAGTGGCCGACTTCGCGCTCTCGCTCGCCATCGAGCTCTTCTTCTACGCGGACCTGTACCTGCGCGCGCGCTGCTTCGTCCGACCCGCGCTCTCGCGCCGCGAGCAGCAAGCAGAGGACGAACTCAGCAACGTGCACGCGGTGGCGATGATCTCGGACCAGGCGCAGATCTTCCGCCACTTCCTCGAGCACGACAGCTACTGGCCGGACGTCGCGGCGAGCCTGCCCATCGCGCTCGCGTGGGATGTGGTGCCGAAGGAGTGGTTCACGCCCCGCGTGGTGCTCTTCGTGCGCTTCTTCCGCGCGCTGCGCCTGCTGCGCGTGCGCAACATGAAGCAGACGCTCAAGACGCTCATGCTCGACCACGGCTTCGCGCAGTACAGCCGCCTGCTCGTGTACATCGCGGCGGGCGTCGTCTCGGCCGCGCACTGCGCCGGCTGCCTCTTCTTCCTCGTCGCCGACATGGACGTGTTCCAGGGTGGACTACCCGCTGACGGTGTCGCCCCCGGCGGGATCTCGACGCCCGAGTGCCTCGAGCGCGCGACTCTCTTCGGGAACTGCACGTGGTACATGTACGACCGGAGCACGTTCGCCATCGACGCGCCGTACCTCCGGTCGCTGCACTGGAGTCTCGTGCTGCTCTCGACAGTGGGCTACGGCGACATCGTGGCTTTCACGACGAAGGAGTGCGTCGCTGCCTGCGTCTGGATCTTCGTCGGCGCCAACGTGTGCTACTTCACGGGCTCGGCGCTCACGAGCGTCTCGGCGCAAGTGACCGTCTTGGACGCGATCCGGCAGGACCGCGTGGCCGAGATCAACCTCGCGCTCACGAGCATGCCAACCGTGTCCGCGGCCACGAAGAGCCTGCTGCGCAGCTACTACGAGACCAAGTGGAAGCTCAACGGCAGCGCGGTGCACGACGAAGAGCTCATGGCTCACCTACCGCGGTCCCTGCGCCGCCGAGTGGTGCGCGCGCTCTACTTGGACGATGTCCGCCGGTGTGCGCTCTTCGCCGACGCGTCGACGCCGGAGAACACGGTGCTGCTGCAGCTGCTCGCGCAGGCGGCGCGCTGCGAGATCTTCCTGCGCCACACGCTCGTGATCCGCGAAGGCCACCTCGCGACCGAGTTCTTCCTCGTCCAGAGCGGCGACGCGGAGAAGCTGCTCCCCGCGCTGAACGTGTCCTTGCCGCCACCTGAGGCGCACTCGAGCCCCAGCCGCCGCGCACCGCGCATCTCGATCAAGATGCCGCCAGTGGGCGCCAAGTTCGCTAAGCAGCCGAGTCGGGGGGTGTTCCTTAAGTCCACTTCCTCTCCCAGCGCTATCCACACCCGCTCCAGAGCGCAGCTTGGCACCGACGTCGCTGGCGGTGCATCTGCTCCACCGCCGCTGCGGCAGTTCGCCAGCCTCCCCAAGTCGAGTTTGATGCGCGCGTCTATAGCGAACCGCCAGTCACTGTGGCGCATCGGCCTGCGGTCAACACCGATCAAGAACCGCGATGGCGCGATCTTCGTGTCGGTGCTCCGGCCCGGCGACTGCTTCGGTGAGGAGAGCATCGCGCCGAGCGCGCGCAGAGAGGTGTACCAGGTCAGCGTCCGCGCGGTCTCGACGATCCAGGTCGTGGTGATCCGGCGCGAGGACCTCCTGACACTCTCGACACGCTTCCCACAGCAGTTCGAGAGCATCCTCGCGCGTCGCAAGCAGCAGGCAGCCGCGGACGACGCACTGCTCCAGAAGCTGCGGGTCAACTTCTTCACCAAGGAGAAGCTCAGCAAGTGGCTCGGACCGACCGACTCGCTGCTCTTCGAAGACACCAAGCGCGACAAGCGCCTGCGGCGCGTGCTTGATCCGGACACAGCGTTCGCCAGGTGGTGGCACCGCGCCATCGGCGTCGTGCTCACGTACAACTTCTACGTCATCGTCTTCCGCGTCGCGTTCCTCCCACGGCCATCGCCCGCGACCATGCGCTGCCTCACGGCACTGGACTACTGCTTTGACGCGCTGCTGTACGCGGACATCTACCTTAAGCACCAGCACCTGGGCTTCGTCGAGCACGGCCAGAAGATCCTCGACCCGGCCCTGATCCGCAAGCGCTACCGCGAAGGACGGATGGTGCAGGACTGCCTGAGCATGCTGCCGCTCTACTACCACGGCGATTACTTGTACATGAGCGCGGCGCGCGTCGTGCGCCTGCTACGCAGCCCGCAGCTCCTGACGTTGCTCAACGACATCCACAGCCACATCCAACAGCACTTCCTCAAAGGCAGCACGGTGCTGCTCAACGTCTTCGCGCTCATCAAGTTCATCCTCGTGTTCGTTTCGACCGCGCACTACGTCGGCAGCCTCTACTACCTGCTCGGGCGGCTCCAGCTCGCGTCCGGACTCGTGACCACGAGCTGGGTCAGCGCGGACGTGATCCTCGCGCAGCACCCGCACGACCCGTTCGTGCACTACATGCGCGCCATGTACTGGTGCCTCTCGACGGTAAGGCGTCGTTTCTCGTCTCTATCACTTGACCACTGTGGTTATTGAAATCATGCTCATCCCCCTTTGTCCCCATGCAGTTCACGGTCGACTGCTTCGGGGACATCTGGGCGCGCAACTTCCTCGAGGTGTGCTTCGCGGGCGCCACGTGCGTGCTCGGGTGGATCTTTATCGGGCAGGTCATCGGCCGCATCAACTCGCTCATCGTGACGCTCAACCTCGAGGCCAAGCAGCGCCGTGAGCGCGTCGAGGACTTTGAGCAGTACGCCAGGCAGCGCCGGATCCCCGCGGCACTGCGGCTGCGCGCGACACAGAGCCTCGCGTACAAGTCCGAGTGCCGCCTGGAGCTGAGCGTGCGTGACGTGTTCGCTGACCTGCCGCGCGCGCTGCGCTGCCAGCTCTTCCTCGAGATGTACGGTGCTTTCGTCAAGGACGCGGAGCTCTTCCAGCAGCTCAAGCGGCCGCAGCTCGAGGCGATCGCGTGCGCGCTGCGCGTCGAAATCTACTTGCACGGCGACCTGATCTACGAAGCCGGACGTGCTGGCTCCACGCTGTACATGATGAAGGCGGGGCTCGCGGAGATCTTCTCGCCGACGACCGGCGTCGTGTTCGCCGCGCTTCCCCCCGGCGCGCTCTTCGGCGAGTTCGCGTTCTTTATCCCGGGCGCCATCCGCCTCGCGTCGGCACGCGCAGTGCGGAGCTGCCAGGTGCTGCAGCTCGACAAGAGCCAGTGGAACGCGCTTTGGCCGCGCGATGTGCGCGTCGAGATCGAAACGCACCTCGTGCCACTCGTCAAGGCCAAGTACGCGCAGGTCTCCACGACGTACATGAATATCTCCAAAAACCTCTTCACCAAGCACGACAAGACGGCGCCCGAGACGACGGTAGTGCTGCGCGTGCCGGTGCCGCGGCCGATGCGTTTCTCGAGACGGTTCCCGTCGGCGCCAACACAGACGCCGGCGGCCAGCAGCGCACCAGCGCTAGTCACCAGTAGCGACCGCGCTCAGGCGACTGCGGTGGCAGCCAGTGCGTCCCATCGACGGTCCTCCAGTGTCGATACCACCGGCGCCAAGAGCAGACGCAAGACAGTGTTGGGACGCAGCACCTCGAAGCTCAGGCAGCTCATGAACGAGCTGGGCGGCCTCCAGATCCTGCTCGACGACGGGGAAGCAGAGCTGCCAGCCCAAACGACAACGTCCTCCCAGACAGCAGCAGCTTCGAGTGCGGCTGCAACGAAATGTGAGGCGCCAGTTGAGACCGAAGTCGCCCACCATCCTCACCTCCTCAGTCGGCGCGGGTCATCCTTCCCACCAACTTGGCGCCTCTCTTCGACGTCCGAAGCAGTTGGGAGTGGTGTCCTTCGAGTGCCACAGCAGCAGGTTTCTTTGAGCGCCCATCTGGTACACGAAGGTGCGTTGTCGAGCGGCGCTGACGACCTGGCAGTGACCGCGTATGAACCGCCAGCAGCACCAGAAGCCTTCACTGGACACGATCTTGGCCTCTCGCTCGCGAGCGAAGCGCGGTGGGTGCGGCACCGCAAGCGCCTGCAGGGCATCGCGACGTTCTACGCCGGGTCCCTGCGGATCGCGGAGGCCGTCGGCCGCGATCCAGACGCTCCGAGCGCTCGCCGCCACTCGATCTCCGTGCTGCCGTCGTACGAGGACGAAGTCGCCGCCCGCGTGCACGTGACCCACGCGCGCGAGGGCTTCAATGCGTACTTCCCAGTGCGGCGCCACTCGATCCAGGGCGACCGGCGCGAACTCGCGGCCGAGCTGCTCAAGATTGACGACTTCGAGAGCAAGATGACGGTCGAGGTCGTGCAGATGTCGTCCGTGCCGCTCTTGGAGCTGTCGCGCGCGACTCCGGACGTGAGCGAACGCGTGCGGATGAATGCGCTACCAAGCAATCGCCAGAGTCGGAGGTTCTCGTCGACCCGCATGATGATGATGGAGTCGCCGTCGCTGAGATCGGTGGACGCGTTCTCCTCCCGTCGTGGGTCGACGGCGCCGGCAGTGGAGGTCTCGTGGTGGCGCTCGCTGCTCGGCGGCAGCCAGCGGCAGCTCCGCAAGGTGGCGCCGTTCGTGGCGACCTCTGCTGCTGTGCGACCGCAGCAAGACCCGCGCTTCCAGATCTGGGTGCCGCGCGCGTCCGTGCCGGCCATGTTCCTTCAGAACTCGGCATTCCGCCACTGCTGGAATGCCGTCATGCTCGCGATCACGCTCTACTACATCGTCGTCATCCCATTCCGCGTCGGCTTCCTGCACACGTTCCTGACCGACCCGGCGCACGTCGTGGCCGTCGAGGTCTGGTTCCTCTTCGAGTACCTGCTCACGGACGCGCTCTGCGTGCTCGACCTCGTGCTCCAGCGCAACTACTTCGTGTTCCTGCGGCACGGTGACGTCGTCTCGGATCGGAAGGAGCTCGCGGCGCACTACTGGTCGCACGGCTCGCTTGCCATCGACGCGCTCTCGATCGCGCCCTTCGAGCTGCTCGCGGTCGTCGGCGTGTACGCCACGACGCACGCGGCGTCGCTCGGCCACCCGCCGCAGTCGCTCTGGCACGCGCTCTCGCTCTTCCGGATCAACCGGTTCCTCCGCGGCATGCACCTACACGCGCTGCTCGACAAGGTGCAGCGCTTCCTGCTCTACGACCTCAAGGTGCGCACGATCTGGTCGCGTGTGCTGTACCTGCTGCGGCTCGCACTCGACTTCGCGCTCGGCACGCACTGGGTCGCGTGCCTCTTCTACGGGGCGTCGTTCATGACGTTCGACGAGACGCGGCCGTCGTGGCTCACGACGCCCGGCATGCTCCTCTTCGAGGGCTGCAAGACGCTCGACGACGTCGCGCGCGTGCCTGTATCGGTCGCGTACCTCCGCTCGCTGCACTTCAGCATCGGTGCGATCACAACCGTGTGCTACGGAGACATCCTCCCGATGAACGCGGCCGAGAACGTGACGACGCTCGCGGTCATCTTCCTCTCCGTCGCGCTCTTCAGCATGCTCTCAGGCGGCTTCTTCAAGCTCTTCGAGCACGAGCTCGGCAAGCGCGCGCAGTACGAGGAGCGCGTGGCGCAGGTCGGGCACTTCATGGTCTTCCACCAGTTCCCGGCGCGCACGTGGAAGCAGATGCAGGTCTACTTCGCGCTCTCGTGGCAGGAGAGCAAGGGCATGCACGAGGACGAGATGCTGCGCGGGCTCACGACGACCGTGCGCCAGGAGATCGCGCTCCACGTCCACGCGAACCTCATCAAGCACGTCAAGCTCTTCACGCACACGGACGAGCAGTTCGCGCGCGTCGTCGTCGCGGCGCTCAAGCACGAGCTCTTCGTGCGCAACGACGTCGTCATCCAGCGCGGAGACATGGGGCGCTCGCTCTACATCATCGAGACGGGGCTCATCTCGATCTGCGTCGTGCGGAACCTGTACGCCACCGGGGCGGCAGGGGCGGGGAGCGCGACCGAGCGCGCCGAGGCGCACCGCAGCTCGGTCACCGAGTGGATGGCGCAAACGCCGATCTCTCTCGCAGACGCCAAGCGGCTTGCTGCCACGGGAGGCGGAGTCGTCGGCGAGGGTGGCCAAGCAGCAGGGCTCGGAGCTCACGTCAAGCCTCGAGGACGCAAGGTGACGCAGCGAGAGGAGAAGTTCGTCAAGGGGCCGTTCGACTACTTCGGCGAGCGCTCGCTGCTCTTCGGCACGCCGCGCAACGCCACTTGTATTGCGCTGTGCGTCTGCAGCCTCTTCGTGCTCACGCACGACCGCTTCGAGGAGATCATGGACGAGTTCCCAGAGTACCGTGCCAAGTGCGTCCGCATCTGGGTCATGAACAAGCACCTGGACAAGTAGCGAGAGGCGAGCGACAGTCCCAACTAGACAGTCTCAACTACTGAGTCCGTTAAGCACGATCACGTGAGCTACTTGAGCTCCATCAGAGTCAAACACTCGCGCCTTCACGACCATCGTCGACTGCGCTCCAGTGTGCACGACCAGGAGGCGTCGTCTGGTGCAGCGAAGCGTGGGCGTCGGCCGGTCGGTAACGCTGCTGGTTCAGGCTCGTCCCTACCATCGACGTCATCGTCTGCGCTCTGCTGCCTCCGATTGTTGTCGCCTGCTGCAACCATGCTGCGAGGCTCCTTGCTTGTGTGCTGTTTAGTTAGTCAGTCTGGCTCAGGCTGTTCACGAAGGTCTTCAAGAGGTAGTATGAGGGAGATCGGGTGCTGACGCCACGGCGAGCAAGCTATCGCGTCGAGTACCAAGTCTCCAGTCCATCTCGACGTGGTCGCTCGTCCGGCAGCAACGCTGACCAAGCACGAGTTTGCCAGGTCAACAAGAGCGGCAAAGATCAGCAACAGGAATGTACTCGTGATGTTGTTGTACGGGAGCTGCTTGCGCTCCTAGAGACTCAAGTCGCTCGTGTCTACGCGAGCACCGCCGACGCCAGCGCCGCCGCTAGCGTCGCGACCACCGCGAGACTGAAGCTCCCGCGCGGCGCCGCGGCGCTCGTGGTGCCACCCGTCGAGTTGGTGCCGCCGCTCGTGCTGTTGCTCGTGGCGTTCGCGCTGGCGTCGCCCGTGCCGCCGTTCGTGCCGACCGCCTTCACGAGCGTCGGGAACGTGAAGCTCGAGGGCGGCGCCACGCAGCCATCGGCCGCCGACGTGCAGACCGTGCAGAGCTGCGCGTACTTGTCGCGCTTGCATCCGTACTGCGTGTTGCACTTGGCGACGTTCTGGTAGCACGGCGGGTTCTCCGCCACGAGCTCAGCGATCGTCGGCAGCGGCAGCATGTGCGCGACGATGTCGTCCGAGAGCTGTCCGGACTTGCCGCCGCTCGTGAGGTTCTGGTACGCCGCCACGAGCGCCTTGGCGCGCGCCGTGTTCGCGGCCTCGTCCTGCGGCTTGAGCCAAAAGTCGATGCTCTCCTCCCACACGCCGTCCTCCGTCCCCTTGAACTCCACGCCGCCGTCCTGGCAGAACTCGGTGAAGTTGCCGTACGGCTTGTTCGTCGTGTTGCTCACCATGGACGTGATGCCGACGAGGTCGTCGATCGGCAGGTACCCGAGCACGCGGTAGTTGAACGTGCAGTCCACGCCGTTCGGCAGCACGCCCATGTCGCACAGCCCCTTGCGGCTCGCGGAGCGGCACGCGGTCGTCTTCGTGCTCCACGTCGACAGCGGACACGTGTTCGGGAACGAGAACCAGACGTTGTCCGGGTACGGCGCGCGCGGGTCCGTGAGCTTCGACTCGCCGCCGACGAACGGCCCGACGTTCGGCTGGCCGTCCACGCCGTTGAAGTACGAGCACGCAGCCGGGAAGACCTCGCTCGAGCCCGACCCCGAGAGCGGCGTGCAACGGCCGCTGTCCATCGGGATCATCGGGCCGTACTCGTTCTGGTCGGCCGTCTCCTGGTACAGCGCGAGCGTCTCGTTCGTCTGCGTGATCGCGATGTCGTAGAACACCACGTACGCCATGTTGCTCTTGCGCTCGCACCGGCGATCCGTCGACCGCGTGTTGTAGTTAATGCCCTCGGCCTGCACGTACATGAGCGCACCTTCGACGCTCGCCGTGTTCACCGTGTCCATGAGACCCACGTAAGCGTCCTCGAGCTTCGTGTAGTACTTGGACACGAAGCGCTTGCCCTCGGCGTTCCAGGCGGGGGCGTCGCTCTGCACGCGCGCCTGGATCGAGCGCACGGGAGTCATGTGGTACGAGCCAGCGGCCGCCTTGGCCGTCAGCGTCTTCAGGAAGCCCGAGCTGCTCCCAGTCGTCGTAGTCGTCGTCGTCGTTCCGGTCGTGCTGGTGTCCTCCGTGGCGCTGCTGGCCGAGACCGTGCCGAGGACGCCGGAGCCGTCCGTGGCAGCCAGGGCCATGTCGACAGCGCTGAGCGCGAGCGCCGAGGCGACGAGTCCGATGTACGCTGTCTTCATCGTTGGAGTGCTGAAGAGCTGAAGCGCGAGAGAGATAGGGAGGAAGTGAGGGAGTACTGTTCCGGAGCTGGATCGAGCTGGCGCAGTCGGAGTCAAATCCGCGAATGAGCCTTGCGGAACTGCGGGACAAACGAAGCTCGAGCTGTGAAAGAGAAGCGGGCGAACGCGCGCGCGACGCCGTGAGGGTCTTGATCCCTCCGATCTCGCGCGCAGAAGAACCCTTTCGCCCAACTTTCAGCAACGACGAGCGTGTCCAGGGTTGTCGGTGTTCTTCGACGCCAGCCTCGTGTCCTACGCACGTAGCAGCAAAATGATAGCAGCGGATTGTCGCGAACTGCAAAGTCACTGGCGCTCAGTATGGCGCTGAAACATGCGGGATAGCGTCGGCAGCGGCGGCAGCGACAGCGAAAGACCGTGTGCAGCAGCGTCGGCGGCCATCAACAACAGCAGAGTGACGGCGAAGGAGCTGCGGCGACGAGAGCTGGTGAGGTCGTGGTCATTACATCGCGTCCTGGATTATCACAACTTGGAATCACCGCATCTCGGGATGGTTCACGTTGCTCTCACGACGACTTCCTCATCACCACCTCCCAAGCCGATCAAGGCGAACAATCGAGGGCCGAAGCAGCGACGGACCAAAAGGCCAAAGGTTTGAACAACAAGCGAGACACGGGACACACAGGTGGACGGGCCGACAGCAGCACACGACAGACTCCAATTCACAACATATACACATCCATTCATCCATTCATCCACATTCGGTTGTCCGTCTCGGTGCCAGCGATCGATCGAGACCGAGACCAAGAGCGAGTGCGAGCGCTCGCTCGCTCGGCTGATCGGCTGATCGTTCAGATGGGAGGGAGGTCTCGCTCTCGTTCGCTCGTCTCCATTTCGGTGGCTTCTCACGACGCACGCGCACCATCCAGCGTGTCTCGCTCGGAGCGCAGGTTGCTGACGAACTCGATCTCTATGAGCCAAGGAGCGAGCAGGCCGAGTCGAGTCACTCTCGCTCCCCCAGCGCGTCTCCGTTCCCTCTGACTAAAAGTCGCAGATGTGCGGCTTCTTCGTCTTGCTGGCGCTGTTGCTGACTTCCGAGACGCCGGCGGCTGGCGCTGGTGCTGCGACCGCACCGCGCGCTTCCGTGTTGCTGTCGTCGTCGTCCCCGCTTCGGTCCGAGTCTCTGGCTTCACCGACGTCTGTGATTGGGGAGGGAGTCGTGGGCACTTGCTGGTTCATGTTGTCCCAGGACGAGGGCGACTCGGTCGTGGTGGGACTGGTGGTGGTGGCGTTGTACGATTGGTCGATCGGATCCTGGATCACCACG
This sequence comes from Globisporangium nodosum, assembly GCA_023334105.1. NCBI lineage: Eukaryota > Oomycota > Peronosporomycetes > Pythiales > Pythiaceae > Globisporangium > Globisporangium nodosum. The sequence goes on from JAASGA010000267.1 coordinate 12,779, forward strand.
GGGCTCGGCGTCGGTCCCTGGACTTGTCCTGGGTCCTGAACCTGCGAAGGCGCTGGGGTCGGCGTGGCGACTGGAGTTGGCGTCGCAGCAGGAGATTCGCTCGGAGCTGGCACTTGGGTTGGCACTTGGGTTGGCACCGACGGAGCTGGCACTGGAGCTGGCACCGACGGAGCTGGTGTCGAGACCGGAGTGACAACCGGAGTGTCCGGTGCCTGGGTCGGCAGAGGAGGCATTGGGACTGGCGCCACTGTGGACGGCGTCGACGGCGCTGGGGTCGGAGACACCACCTGACCGCCGCTGCCGTAGATCTTCGCGATCGTCGCAATGTCGGACGCAGCGAGCGTCGACGCCTTGCCGAACGCCGAGTCGTACGTACCGTCGCACATGTCGGCGGTCGGCACGACGCAGCCGTCGCTCTCGGTCTGGTCGATGTCGCAGTAGATCGTGTTGAGGTTCTTGGGGATGCAGATGCCCGTTTCACGCGAGTAGTGCATGACGGAGCCACTGTCGTAGGTGGTCGTGAGGCCGTTCTTCTCCTTCATGTAGTTGTCCGGGCTGAGCGTGAGGTCCGAGCGCAGTACGACGATCTGGCGGTTTGGGTGCGTGTGTTCGTGGATGAGACCGATGATGTGGCCAAGCTCGTGCACCGCGACGCGGAAGCCGCCGTCGCCGCTGAAGCAGCCGGCGCCGAAGTTGAGGTCCATGCGCGAGTCCGGCGCGTACCCGAGCGTAGCGTAGCAGTCGTTCGAGCCGGCGGCGCTCACGATCTGGAACTTCTGCGTGCAGCCCCCGCAAGCCGTCGGGTAGTTGGCTCGGCACTCGTCGAGCGTGATGAAGCGCACAGCCGTGTTCTTGTGGTAGACGTCCATGGCGCTGGTGAACACGGACTGCTGCGCCGCTGTGAAAGCCGTGCCGTAGCTGTAGCAGGCGACGCCCTGCGGCCAGTAGTGGCTCGCGCCGGTCATGTATACGCCGAGGCGGCGGCGGCTCTCGTGGATGACGTCGTCGTCGCAGGAGATCGACTCCGCCGCGACAGCGTCGCGCACACGGGTGTCGACAAAGCACGCCGGCTTGTCACCCGTGCACGTGGCGTAGATGCTACCTTCGACGCCGTGGCGGCCCGAGACGTAGCGGTAGTTCGTGGACACTGTGAGTCCACCGACCGTGCAGGAGACGGTGGTGGTCGTGGTGGTCGTGGTCGTCGATGTGCTCTGCGCGACGACGGCGACGGAGCTACTGGCGAGCGCGAATGCAACTCCGAGAGCTGCGGTCTTGACGGCGGTCCACATGATGACGATTGGAGACTTTGGGGGACACTTGGGGGGCACTTGGACACGAACAGAGAGACAGGCAAGTGGACGCTCTGCGACGCCGCCAATTGCCGAATGAATAGCCCCAGAGCGCGTGGGCGGCGCCGCCGGAGGTAGAAGCCGCCGCCAACTACCAGCTACCCACCGCGGAGATTTCGGAGACCAGGAAGAGGTCCTCTACACCGCACTCGCAAAGGCGTGGCGCGCGCTCGCGTTGGCTGGTCGCTGTTGCAGCATTCGTTGGTAGGCGCTTACTGTGTTGTTCGTGATGACACTCTCGTGTGTCGTTCGGTGTGCTGCATGTGGTATCCAGCTGGATGGATACACTCCCGCGTAAGTACGACTAGTCAGCACCAAAATGCTGCTTTAATGGGTATGGTATTTACAGAGGAGTGCATTGTAAATATAAAGGTGTAATGCATCAAATTCGTAGTGTATAGCAGTAAAACAGCGGTTCTGAGCAGCTTCTACGAGTATCGACTGTACGGAGGCAATTAATCCTCGCGTCTGACTACCTGAGTCAAAGGCTGCACTATCGAGATGTAGAAGCTGCTGTGGATGGTGGCGCTCCGGATGCCCCGCCATCGAGGTTGATGAAGTTCCTACGAACGACAAGTTGGTATACAGTGCGGGCGCATGTATACAGACGCCCGCACCACTTGCCCATACGCCGCATAGAGCGCAAGGCGCGTTTTGACGAGCAGAGACGAGTTCACACGTGGACTTGTCGTCGTCGCCTCGTGCCTGCTAATCGCGTGTATTCGACCGCTTAGTCGGCGCTGAGCAGCGCGGAGAGCTACTCGGAGAAGGAGAAGGAGGAGGAGGAGTGAGTGAGTGAGCCACCTTCTACTGCCGCCTGCCGCCGTCTATTTCTCGTCGTAGTTGTACGGGTCCACGTCGCCGTGCGGCGCCATGATCTCGACCGGGATCACCTCGTCCTCCGCCGCGATGAACGTCGGGTACGGCAGCGGCGCGCTCGGCGTCTTCTTGCGCGCGTCCGTGACGCGCACGATGCCGCCGGCGTTGCCCGGCACCGAGCCCTTGACGTAGAGCAGGTTGCGCTCCGTGTCGATCTTGACGACCCAGAGGTTGTCGCGCGTCACGCGCTCGCCGCCCATGCGGCCGGGCATCTTCTTGCCCTTGAACACCTTGCCCGGGTCCTGGCACTGGCCCGTCGAGCCCATGTGGCGCTCCGTCTTGGAGTTACCGTGCGACGCCGGCTGCCCGGCGAAGTTGTGGCGCTTCATGACGCCCTGGAAGCCCTTGCCCTTGCTGCAAGCATACACGAACACAATCAGAACGAGCGTCGAGCGCGTGTGTGCGTGCGTCTACCAGGCAGCAGGAGCAACGCGCCGCACCTGATCCCGCACACGTCGACAAACTGGCCGGCGGTGAAGTGCAGCGCCGAGAGCGTGGTTCCTGCAGCAGCAGCAACAGCAGCAGCAGCAGGTAATTCAAGCCGTCAGCACCCAGCGTCCAGTACCCTCCCGAGCCTCCAGACGCACCGAGCGGCAGCAGCGCGTCCTCCGAGACGCGGAACTCTTGCAGCTGGCGCTTGGGCGGCACGCCCGCCTTGGCGAGGTGGCCGAGCACGGGCTTGCTGACGTTGCGCGCCTTGCGCAGCCCGACGCCGAGCTGCAGCGCGTTGAAGCCGTGACGGTCGGCGGTCTTGACCTGCGTGACCTGGCACTCCTCCACCTGCAGCACCGTGCAGGCGTGGCGGAAGCCGAAGTGGTCCCACACGGGCATGCAGCCGACCTTGACGGCCAGCAGCCCCGAGCGCCGCTTCTCCGGCGCCCACTCCTTGCGGTCGAGCGAGACGGCAGACGGGACAGCCGAGGCGGCCGGAGCAGCGGCGGCGGCGGCAGACGACAGCAGCGCAGAGCGCGGCGCCGCCGGCGTCTTGGCCGCGAGCGCGCGGGTTCCGCGCCAGAGACTCATGCTTCCTGCAGTGGCTCGGAGCTTCTTGCTGAAGGAGAATGGCAGCCAGCCAGCCACAGAATAGAAAACAAGAATCGACTCGACTAGGTGCGAATGGAGTGTTAAGTACTGTTAAATACATGTAAATACTCGTACTTAGAGTGCTATCAGTTTATAACATTCGTACTTGATGTGTGGCCAATCACTGTGCTCATTTTCGTTTCTCAGCCAATCGGCTGCCTTGGCTCTTGTTTTCCTTCGATTTGACTAAAGCACCACGTCACTCCCAGAGGAGGAGGAGGAGGTGTCGCCCACCCCCGCTGTGCGTGTCTGGGGGGCTCTCGCACACACGTGTCTTCCCTCCCGCCGCATGCGCGCGCGACGCCTCGTGACGCACGCGCTGCCGGCGCTCGCGCTGCTACTGGCGCTGGCGGCCAACGCGCAGCTGGCGGCGCTCGCGCGGCTGCTGCTCGCGCTGCTGACGCGCGCCGCGTCCCTCGCGCTCGTCCTCGCGGGCAGCGGCAGCGTCTGGTGGGCGCTGCGCGCGTGGCAGCTGCGCCAGCAGCAGGAGCTGCTCGACCAGGCGTGGGCCAAGCTCCGCTTCCTGCAGCGCTACCGCAGCAGCACGGGCGGCAGCAGCAGCAGCGCCGCCGCCGAGCAGCTGCCGCGCTCGGCCAAGCGCCTGCCGCTGCCCGCGCACCTGCGCACGGCGTGGGGACTCCCACCGGAGGTGGCGGACGAGCTGGCGCTCGTGGCGCAGCTGGCGGTGCGCGACTACGTGGGCTTCTGGTACCAGCCGCTGTCGCCCGCGAACGACGACTTCCCTGCCGACCTACGCCTGCTGCTCGCCGACTTGCTCGGCGCGCTCGCGGCGCGCGTGCTGGAGATCGACTCGTCGCAGGCGCTCGCGGTGGCCGCCAACGCCATCGAGATCCTGCGCCTGCACCTCGGCTGGTTCCGTGAGGCGTACGCGCAGCTCGGCGAGGACTTCCCCGCGGTCTTCGGCGACGCCGGCGGCGACGCGGACGACGAGAACCTGCTGCGCCGCCAAGAGTACGTCGCGGGCTTCGTGCAGAAGTCCCCGTTCCTGCACCCTGGGTGCGCTGCGCCAGCCTCCTCTTCTTCGAGGAAACCGGCGCGGGAGACCCCCGAGGTGGTGTACTTGCGCCATGTCGCGTCCCAGATCCTCGTGCAGCTCAAGCCGGAGCTCGGGTTCCAGTACGACACGAGCGTGTTCGTGTCGCTCGTCATGAACCTAATGCGTGAGGCCACAACGTTCAAGATCCTCCGGCCCATGGCCGAGTACGCGCAGCAGCGGTACGCCAACGAGCTGGTGCTCGCGAGCCTCCAGGCGTACCTGGGAGCCAAGGACACCACCGCCGGCCCGCTGTCGCCGATCGGACACACGGCGGTTGGCTCGCTGAACGCGCTCAGCAGTGCTGCCACGCACAGCATCAGCGGTGTCGGTGGGATGACGCTCAACAAGCTGCGGAGCACCAAGAGCTTCCTGTACAAGGCGACGAAGCGCAGCAGCGAGCAGGCCGAAGCCGCGTTCCTAGCGGTCGTGGACGCGGTTCACTCGACTGGACCGGCGGCGGCGGCGGTGGCGGCGGGGCATGCGGACACCGGGTTCGACGGCGATGAGTGGTCCGACGCCCCCAGCTACACGCTGAGCGACGCTGCCATGAGCGTCACTCCGCCTGCGCGCGCCAAGCACGCCGTCGCGGCAGGCGCGCCGGAGCGCAAGCAGCACTTCGCCGCGCCGTTCTCGCTCAATGATCGCCTCAGCATCCCACGCGCAACCCGCCTAAAGGCCCCGCGCGCGTTCCTGCCAGGCGCGTCAGGCGGTCTCAAGACAGGAGGCGGCGGCGGCGTCAACGGCATCGACGACCTCAAGAACATCAAGGCGAACATCGGCTCAAGTCTCAGCAAGGTGAAGCGGAGGTTCCGCACGCTCAGCGGCCACCCGAACGACCCGGATACGCCGAACGCGGGCGGCGTCGGGTTCCCGTCGACGCAGGCGGCCGCTCGCATGATGAAGAAGCCCGGGATGCTGCTGCAGAAGGCGCTGCGGCGGAACGATGGGCCGGCGATGCTGAGTCCGCTGTCGCCCACGAACTCGCTCGACGAAGTGCTGACGCCGCCGCCGCTCTCGGACGACGACTTCATCCTCGGCGGCGATCTGTCGGATCCGCCGTCGCCTTCGCGAGCAGACGAGAGCATGGCGATCGACGAGCTCGCGGTGGACACGGAGGTTGTGGCTGTCGAGGGTGACGACGACGACGAGGTGGAGGCTGCTGTTCAGCTGGAGGCCGAGCGGGTCAGCGCCGCAGCAGCTGTGCGGGAGCGCGCGGTGGAGCTGCTGGAGAAGGCCACTGCGGGCTACGTCCGGATGTGCCAGGAGCGCCCGGAGATGCGCAGCTCTGCACGCGCACGCGAGCTCTTCGAGTTCCTCTCGGCCATGGAAGACGTCTTCCTGCTCGGCTACACCGACGGCGAGGAGGTGGAGGACATGGCGATAGGCATGGAGAACAGCCGCAGGCAGCAGTACTGGAACTACCTCGCGCAGGACCGGCCGGAGACGCCGTTCCTGGACGACCACCGGACGTTCGTGGCGTCCAAGTGTCCCGCGTGCGCAGAGAGCGAGTCGTTCTGCTCGACGCGAGGTGTGCAGTGGATCTTGGTCGCGCTGGAGAAGGGCATGCTGTGGAAGTACGTGACGGCGCTGCACCTGGACCAGACGCTGACGGAGCGATTCTACGATCAGGACGAGTCCGTCTTCCGCAGCGGCAGGCTCATGGAGAGCGTGCTCAAGAGCTTGGTCCAGCTGAACCAGATCTCGATCGCTCTCGAGATCCCGAGCCTTCTGGGACGGAAGGACGAGATGGACGAAGCCTTCGGCGTCTCGGCGTCGGCCAGCAAGCTGTCGTCCAGTGCGGCGGGTGTCGACAGCAGCAGCAGCAGCAGCAGCAGCAACGTGGTGTGCGTGCTGGAGAGCGTGTGGGAGGTTGAGCGGTACGTGCCGATCCAGGGCTGGACAAGGACGCAGGACAAGCGATGGCAGGAGCTCCCGTCCTCCGAGTGGATATGGGAAGGCGAGTGGACAGTGGCAGTGAACAGCAGCAGCGACTCGGCGCTCGCGTTGGAGGCCGCGGCGTCCAATGGGGACGTATGGGAGTACGCAAAGACGTTCGAGGACCGCTTCCACGAGAAGGAGAAGAAGTTCGACTCGGTGCGACGCCGCAAGTGGGTGCGCAGGCGGCGGCAGCTTCCGTGTGTCCTCTCTGCACCTTCAGCGCCGCGGAAGGCTGCAGGGCCCCCACCGACACCGGTCCAGTCTCCTGTGCTCGCCGCGATTCCCAGCAGCTCGTCCCAAGCACCGAAGTTGCCATCGTCTCCGCCCGCGCTGTTCGGGGTCGCGTCGCTCCCTGTAGCCCCGGCGTCGACAGTGATCACACTCGGCGCTGCCGGCAAAGTGCGCAACGTGAAGCAGTTCTTCGACCTGTCGAAGCGGGGCAAGGCCAAGACCGACGACACGGCGGTCGCGAGTCCGTCGCTGCCGTTCTCGCGCAAGCCCCTCATGAAGCGCCGCTCGAGCAGCTTCGACAAGTCGATGTTCGCCAGTCCGATCGCCGACCTGATGCTCGCGCTCGAGAGTCCCAAGAACGTTCCGCTCACTCCGGAGAAGACTGCGCCACCCGAGGAGGAGAAGACGAAGAAGAAGCGCCGCTCCATCCCTTCGCTGCGGCGGTCCAACACGTCGTCGACGAAGGACACGAAGGTTGCGCTCGGGCTCGTGCGGTCGACGACGACGGGCTCCACCACCGCTGGCGATGAGAGCACTGGCCGGCGCTCGAGTTTGCTGGACAGCGATGACGACGATGACGACAAGCTCTGCTTCCGGTGCTTCACGCCACTGCACGGAGACGACGAGAGCGAGGACGCCGTCGTCGCGTTCACCACGTGCCCGAGTTGCCAGCAGCGCGTGTGCAGCACGTGCCTCTGCCACTTGGCGTTCCTGGTGTTCCCTCCGCCGCTGGAAGTGTCCACGAAGGCGCATGTGTGCGGCCCGTGCTACGATCGGCTGGCGGGCAAGTACCGCGTCAAGGTCGAGGCGCACGTGAGCAAGTACTTTCTCCGCGAGCGCGACAGCAGCATCAGCGACGGTGACAGTTCTCAACTTGCTGCAGGTGACGGCAGCGACACTGAAGCTTCGAGTGCGAATGGCAGGGCTGCGGCTGCCCCGAGGTTCGAGATCGTCGTGTTCGTGAAGGACAAGGCGGCGTTCGCGTGGAGCGTCGTGAAGACGTTCCAGGACTTCGAAGCGCTGGAGAAACAGCTCTCCGAGAAGCTCAAGAAGCAGGAGAAGAAGCACGGCGCCGGCTGCCGCGGCTGCCACTGGAAAGGAGTGGACTACACGGAGCTGCTGGGCGTCGAGCCGAGTCTAAAGAAGCTCCCGGTCGCCGCGCTCGCGTACGACAAGCGGCTGTACGTGCTCGAGCAGTTCGTGCAGAGCCTGCTGACGACCGACACGCTCTGCCAGAGTCCCCCGGTGCAGAAGTTCTTGGGGCTGAGCAACGCTGTGAGCGCCACAAGTGGCGTGGGCTCCCGCCCGTTCTCGCCGACAGCAGCGGCAGCCGTCCGATCGTCCGATGTCCGTGGCGAGTACCCGGGTTCGCCCAGCGCTGGTGCCGCTGAAGGTGCGGCGGCAAGCAGCACCAACTCGAGCTCCTCCGGCGCGACCGGCGTGGTCATGATGGAGAACGGCAAATGGCGCAAGGGCAAGTGGGTCGCGCCGGAGACGAGCTCGAACGAGACCAAGGTGCGGCTGCTGCAGAAGCTCGAGGTGAGCCTGTTCGCGGTCGTGGGCGAGATGTTCGAGTTCGACGGCATCGGGGTGGTGCGCCGGCAGCTCTTCGCCATGAGTCGGTCGTTCATCAAGGCGTTCTTGAGCGCGAGCCACTTTCGCAAGCTCGAGAAACAGTACCTGTCGTTCACGGACCCGAAGAAGGTGGCGGCAGCGATCGTCACCTTCCGCGAGTACATGTTCCCCGACCCGGACGCCCCGCCGCCGCCAGTGCCGCCGGCGACGCTGAGCGCGGCTGAGATGCAGGCGCTGCGCAAGGACGCGCTGGACGCGATCCTCGCGAGCTTCCCGTCGACGCTCGTGTCGCTCTTCGGCGAGACGTCGTGCGAGAACGCGGCGCTCAAGCTGCACGAGTTTGTGCAGCACGAGGTGTTCGTCAAGAACCTGCTCTTCAGCGTCGCGGACGAGGTGCTGCAACAGCTCTTCCCGGACTTTGTGCTGTTCAAGTCCAAGCAGGTGGTCGGCAGCAGCGCCAACAGCAGCAGTGTGCTGCCGCCCAAGTAGATACAAGCTGCAAGCTGCCGCAGAAGGTGGCCCCAGTGTCGTGTTGCGGCCCTCTGATAATATACTAGTGTGCTACTGGACGCCATGTGTGCTCAGGCGTTCTTGGCGACAGCCGCGGCCGTGGGGCGCTTCGTGCGCGACACACCCTCCTCCTGCTCCTTGATGGACTTCTCGAGCGCCTTGAGCTTCTGCTCCACACGGCTGCGCTTCTTGGTGCGCGCGGCCTGGTTGACCTCCTTGAGGCGCTCCTTGCCCGCCGCCTTGATGTCCGCGAGCGCGAACGCCGTGCCGGACTGCAGCACGCGGCTCGCCATCGTCTCCTCGATGTTGCGGTTGATGAAGCCCGTCACGGACTTGTCGCCGTGGTTCTTGAAGCCGCCTTCATTGCGACGCACCTCGGTCGTCGGGTCTAGCGGAAGAGCAACACAAGAGAGAGGAAAGGTCAGCAGCCGGATCATCCGCCACGCGCGACTCGAGCGTGCAGGAGCAGCAGCAGCAGCACCCACCACCAGTCAGTCAGTCAGTCCACTCCACGTACTGCCTTTCTTGGTGAACTTGGCGGCCGAGAACTTGTGGCCGTACGCCTTGGCCTTCTTGGTCGGCTTGGCGCTCGCGTTCTTGACGTTCTTGGTGCTCTTCTTGAGGTATCCCTTGCCCTGCGCCATGGTGTCCTCCGCTCGACTCGGTTCTTGTTGTCTTGAGCTTCGCGTTGTGTTCTTGACCAGCAGTTCAGCGGTTCAATAACGAATGAGATAGTGATGAAAACAAGGTAATTTGATTTGATTGGCTGGGAGCAATGCTGACTCAGACAGTGAACATAAAAGGAACATTAGTCTATTGGTGCGCACACACCTACCTTCATGCAGCTCGCGACTGCTTCGCGCGGCGCGTGGTGGTGGTAGCCGGCGTCGCCTCCGCCTGCTTCCGCTTGCCGCTGCCGGCAGCCACTGGCTGCTGCTGGCTCGTCGCGTTCTTCTTCTTCCGGCTCTTCTTGCCCGCCCCAGTCTTCTTCCCGCCGACGCTGTCCGTGAAGAAGAGCGAGTCGCTCTCCGCCACCGCGACCTCCGCCGCCGGCTTCTTCTCAGACTCGTCGCGCACTACCGCCACGTACGAGTCGTCCGGCTGCCGCTGGAGGAACGCCTCGTAGTTCTGAGCAAGTAGACGCAAGCACCACAGCGGCGTCAGTCCATAGCTCCAACCACCAACACACTCATCCTCAACGCACCTCAGCCGTGGCCTCGAGCTCCGCGTCCGTCACCTCGGTCGCGCTCAGCAGCGCGCTCGCCATCTTCACCGACTTGGACTTCGACAACTTCTTCGTCACCTCGCGCACCGCCGCCGGCTGCTGCGCAAACACCTTCTTCGCATGCGCGATCCACTCCCAGAAGCTCGTCGGCAGCGGGATGCTCGCGAGCTTGGTCATCGCCGTGGTCACCGCCGGGATCGTCTGCCGGCGCTCCGTGCGCATGAACTGCGCCGCGCGGCGGACGCACACGACGGTCTTGAAGAGCTCCCAGTCGCTGCTCTTGCTCTCCTGCGTGAGCGAGTAGTTCGCCAGCACCTCTGGGTGCGCGAGCGCGCGCGTGTACACGTCGCAGAGGCAGTCCTGCAGCGCGCGCAGGTCGGCCGCTTCGAGCGCCGACTCCTCGTCCTCCGTGTCCTTGTAGCTCTTCGGCTTCGGCAGCCCGTGAAGGAACGTCAGCACGGCCACGAGCCACGACGCGTCCGCACGCTTCCTGGCCGCGAACACCACGTGGCGCACGGTCAGCTTCGCCTGCTCCACGGCGTCGAGCTGCTTGCTGCCTGCCGCCACTCGCGCACTCCGCCGCGCCTGCTCGCTCTCGCTCTCGTCCGAGTCCGAGTCTGACGACGACTCGTCGCTCGTGTCTTCGTCTTCCAGCACGATCGGGAAGTAGACTGCGAGTGTCAGCAGGAGTCCGTAGAGCTTGGCGATCTCTGCCTCGTAGTCCGCCTTCGCCAGGTGCGCGCTCTCGGGCGGACGGTAGAACGCCGACCACGGCGCCCCCAGCAGCGCGTTACTGCTGCTCTCCACGTCGCTCGCAACCGCCGAGACAGCGTCGACCACCACGACCCGCTGCAGCGCCACACGCAGCCGCTGGAGCTCCACGCTGGCAGCGGACGTAGACGCGCAGTCCCAGTTGCCGCTCGCCCAGCCGCGCACGAGCTGCTCGGCGCTGCGCACGACGCGCTGCACGAGGAGCGCGCGCTTGCGACTCTGCTCGCTCTCGGACTCGTACGCGCGTGCGCCGACCAGCTGCAGCTGCGCGACCAGCGCCTCCACCTGCACGACGTCCGCGGACACAGACGTCTCGTCCTCGTCCAGCGCTAGACGCGCTGCCAGCTCGCGGCGAGTAGCAGCGTCTGCCGTCGCGAGCGCGCGCTCGACGTTCTCCTCGCTCAGCAGCAGCTGCTGCTCACTCTCTGGCGCTGGCTGCTGCGTCTGCAGGTCCGCATAGAGCGCGTCCAACAGGCGGCGCAGCTCCGCGGTAGCTACCGGCAGCTCGCGCGTCAGCTCGCCCTTGAGCGGCGCCGCGCTAGGCAGCTTGGCCGCCGCCTCCTCGAGCAGCGTGCGCAGGAAGGCGGCGTCGAGCCAGAAGCGCTCCTTCTCGCGCGCCTGACGCCACTGCGCGAACACCGTGGCAGCGAACTGCGCGAGGAACTGCGCGCGCTGGCGCTCGCGCGCCGTGGTCGCGGCGGTCGTCGTCGGCGCCATGAGCTACTTGGATGCTGGTGACGCTTCAGTATCTGGAATGGCTGGCGGCCGAGCGTTCCGGGGCGCTGATAGTGAAGAAAGTGGAAAGTCATGGTATTAGCATTGCCGATGACGTACAGTAATTTCTTCTTTCCTTCACTGCTATTTTGTAACATCAAAATGCAACATTGAAGGTTACCTACAATCTACAGCATTTTCGGCTGTCGAGATGGCGCTCGCGGTGACGATGAGCGGGACGGCTGCAGCTGCCGCGGCGGCGCAGCGACGCCACGAGGTGTTCTGGACGCGTGTGTTCGCGTTCGGCGCGGCGTGCGTGGCGGGGCTGCTGGTGGCGCGCAAGCGCAAGCTGCGGCGCTTCCACCTGCACGTGCTGGCGGCCAAGGCGAACGACTTTGGGCGCTACTTCGGGCTCGACGTGGGCGGCACGCTCGCCAAGCTCGTGTACTTCCAGCCAGCGGGCGGCGAGATCGCGCGCCACCTGCACCGCACCTCCGCGCACGAGGAAGGCTGCCTGCACCACATCGAGGAGTTCCTGCTGACGCTGCCGCCCGCCGACCGCACGGCGCAGCGCGACGCGCGGCTCGAGCTGCACGTGCCGGAGCTCGGCGGCACGCTGCACTTCTGCAGGTGCGTCGCGAGGCTTCCTGTGTACTCGGGCGTGACGAGGGTTGGCAGCTGACGGATCGCACCCGCCTGCAGCTTCCAGTCGTCCGAGATGGACGAAGTCACGGACTTCGTGCGCCGCCGCTTCTTCCACCGGTACATCAAGAAGATCTCGTGCACGGGCGGTGGCGCCTACAAGGCACGTGGCTGCAGGCGCGAGTGTTTGGTGTTTCAGCTGTGTTCTGCTGACCAGCGCTCCTCTCTCTCTCTCTGTCACGCGCAGTACTCGCGGCTGTTTGAGGAGAAGCTCGGCATCGAGATCCACAAGGCGGACGAGTTGGAGGCGCTCATCAAGGGCCTCAACTTCGTGCTGCAGCACGCGAAGGACGAGTGCTACACGTTCAAGGTGCGTTCCTGCGAGGGGGATGGCTGGTGTCCATCCACCAGCAGACTGCACTCACGGTTGAGGTCGCGCAGAACGTCGTGCTGGACACCAAGGGACTCGGGCAGGCGGACAAGACGGTGCTGCCGACGCCCGCGGCGGACGAGCTGTACCCGTTCCTGCTCGTGAACATCGGCTCGGGCGTGAGCATCCTCAAGGTCTCGGGCGAGAACGAGTACGAGCGCGTGTCGGGCACGAGTCTCGGCGGCGGCACATTCTGGGGGCTCTGCAAGGCGCTCTCCAAGCTGCGCGAGTTCGACGAAGCCATGAACGCGAGCGTCGAGGGCGACTCGAACGCCGTCGACATGACGGTCGGCGACATCTACGGCGCGACGGGCTACGGGCACTTCAATCTCAAGCCGGGGACGGTGGCGAGCTCGTTCGGGAAGATGGGCGCGCGTCTCGAGCCGCGCCTGGGCACGCGCGACGAGGACCTGGCGCGCGCGCTGCTCTTCATGATCACGCAGAACCTCGGGCAGGTGGCGTACCTGAACGCGCGGCGCGTGGCCACCACGCGCATCTACTTCTGCGGCAACTTCCTGCGCCGCAACGAGATCGCGAGCCGCCAGCTCGCGTACGCGATCGACTTCTGGTCCGACTCGCGCATGGAGGCGCAGTTCTTCCAGCACGAGGGCTTCTTCGGCGCGCTCGGGAGCTTCCTCGGTCAGTTCTACGAGTCGAACCTGCAGAAGAACATCCCATCAGCGGTGACGCAGCA
>JAASGA010000268.1:0-25862 GCA_023334105.1 Globisporangium nodosum
GTGTGAAAGTAGGTATAAAGTATAACAAGTGCAAGCAAGCAAGAAGGAAGTTCGCCACCGTCTTGCTGTGGTGGTGATGCCGGCTTCTGTGATCGGAAGTACCATCGGCAGAGCAAGTACTGAAGGAGCGTGTAGATGGCATCAAACAACGAGCCTCGATGTACCAGTCTCTTGAGGGAACCACGAAGGCACGCCGTACAATGTGCCCACGACATAAGAAGCTGAAGCTCGATCTCAAGACAACAAGAAGCCAAGAGATCTGGCGCCGCTGCGAGGCCAAGTGGTTACATTTCCAGCTCTCTCAATGCTCTCCCAACTCAGGGCTCTTCAAGATCGAGTTCCTAGATCTCGTGGTCGAGTTTCGTGCAGTGTTTTGTATTTCGAATTCCCATTTTTTGAATTTTCGCGCTTGGCGAAATCGAAAATGGCGGCGGACGTGCGCGGCCTCGGGGAGCTGCAGGCGCAGCTGCGCGCGCTCTCGTTCCTGGAGGTATGTGTGTGGTTATCTGTGCGCATCACCCTCTTTATCTCTGCTAACCTCCTCTCGCCTGCATCACAACAGCCTGTGGGGCTCGAGAGCGCGGCGCTCGTGCGCCACCTGCTCGCCGAGTTCCAGCGCGCGAGCGACGCCCGGGAGCGCGCCGAGCGTGCGCTGGCGGCGGCGCAGCGCGAGGCGCTGGAGAATTCGCAGGCGCTGCTACCGCTGCGCAAGGAGAACGCGGCGCTCACGCGCGAGAACAACAGTGTAAGAGAATGGGGTGGTGGTGGGACTTTGGCTGGCTAGCTGGCAGAGGGAGACCTGACGCGCGTCCTGCACAGCTGCACTTGGAGATCATCCACCAGGAAGAAGCGGTCGCCGAGCGAGAGAAGGCATGCGAACTGCAACTCCAGGGGCTGCGCGACGACGTCTCGCGCCTCCAGTTCCTCAACAGCCAGAAGACGCAGCAGGTGGCGCTCAAGGTGCGTGGTGTCCTCTGCGCGTGATTGGGTGGGTGGGAGACGACATGCAGTCTACTGACACGCACGCTGCTGCGGCGGTTTCCAGGAGCAAGAGGCGGCCAAGCTGCAGATCCAGCTGGAGCGCGTGATGGCCATGGGGGCGGACGCCGCGCGCCAGCAGCGCTCGCTCGACGCGTCCGGGGTGAGTGCGTTGCGGAAGAGCTCTGAGTTCGGCTTCGTGGTCGTCGCTGACCTCTTTGCTTTGCAGACTATCGAGAGACGAGGCTCGGGGGCGTTCTCGTCCTCCGACCCGCAGCTGCGGTCGCCGCGGAAGACCAGCGAGCGCGTGCACGACGCGCACGTGCTCTCGAAGCTGCAACAGCAGGTGGACGAGCTGTCTGGCGAGAACCAGCGCCTGCACGCGCAGCTGGACTCGTTCAATGAGAAGCTGCACAAGCGCGAGCAGGAGATCAGCCGCTTGTCCAAGTTGACCGTGCAAGCTGGTGGCAGCACCGCCGACGATGCGGCGCGCAAGATCCGAGAGCAGGACCAGCAGTACGCGGACCAAGCGGCGCAGGAGGCGACGGATCTGCACGTCGATCAGCTGCAGGCTCAGGTGGATCTCCTCAACGGACAGGTAGCCAAGTACGAGGCGAGGCTGAAGGAGGCGAACGACGAGATTCGGCGGAACAACACGCTGGCAGAGAAGCTGCGGTACGCAGCAGCGCCGCTTGTCTGCTTGATGCGCGCCGTTCGCTTCCTAACGTGTGTGGAGTGATGTCGCTCGCTGTAACATGCAGGCAAGCGAGCGATCTGAACGAGAAGTACGGCAGAGAGCTGAGCGCGCTCCAGGCGAAGTACCATGCGCTCGAGGAAGAGCGTTTCCTCGCGTCTACGAAGGACTCGTCTGGTGGGGCTCCTGAGAGGGCGGACGTGCAGTCAGCTCGAGTTGGTGACGAGTTCAAGACGGGCGAGCACGTCGACTCGCTGAAGGACCAGATCGCGAGTCTCACCGCCCACAGAGATCGCCTTGAGGATGCGCTGCGCGCGACGCACTACGACAAGATATCGTACACGAACGCGCTCTCGAACGCGAACTCGCACAACCGCGTGCTGGCGAACGACCTGGCGCGCGCCGAGTCGAAGCTGCTGGAGCTGACCAGTAGCCACACCAAGTTGCAGCAATCTGTGGCAGACTCGAACGCCACTCTGGAGTCTCAAAAGCGAGAGATTGAGGTGCTGAAGGAGTCTCTGAAGCAGAGTGAGGACAACAAGCTGCTCGAGAGCGAGAAGAACGCGTCGCTTCACCGCGAGCTGCGCGCGATGGACAAGGTGCTGTCTCAGCGCGACGAAGAGTGCCGCGCGCTCAACTATTCGCTGCTCAACCAGAAAGCTGAAGTCGACCGCCTGACGAGCAAGATGGAAGCGATGGCGAGTTCGTTAGCAGAGGACCAAGTCGTGTCGGAGACAGCTGCCGGACGGAAGGCTGTGGTTGCGCACGAGATCAAGTGGCTCGAAGAAGAGCGGCAGGAGCTTCGCCAAGGGAAGGAGCAGCTCTTGGGACAGGTGATGAAGCTAGAGGAAGAGCTCCAAAACGCAAAGTCCGCCATCCAGCGGAGCGAGCTTGACAAGGACAGGCTCGTGCAGCAGCTTGAAGGAGCGACGAAGCTACAGGCGAACCTGGAGAACATGCTCGAGGAGAAGAAGAGCGAGTGTCTTGATCTGGACAGCAAACTCGCTGCGAGCAAGGAGCAGATCCGTGAGCTCCAGGGACGGTTCAACCAGACGCAGGTGCTACTGCATCGCGCCGATGACACCGAGAACGAGAAGATCCAGGTTCAGAGCGAGGCGCTCGGGCTGAGGAAGCTCGTTGAGGAGCTCCGCGACCGCAACGCCAGTCTCAAGAACCGGATAGAGAACGACGACGTGCACGCAAGACGCCTGAAGGAGCAGGCTGAAAGGACCCAAGAGCAGCTCGCTTTGGCGCAGAAAGCGAGCGGGTCGCTGGAGAAGGAACTCAGCGAGCTGAAGCGGAGCTATGAGAGCGTCATGATCGAACTCCGGAACGCTCGCCAGGTATGCAATCACTACCAGAATGAGTACGAGAAGCTGGCGCAGGAGCTTCAGAGCCAGCAGCACTCGCTGTCGTCTGAGCAGAACGCGCTTCAGTCGAGTCAGTCGTCACTGAGCGAGTTGAGAAGTCAGGTTCGTCAGCTGCAGAGCGAGTTGAGTCTGAAGCAGAGTACCGTCCATCAGCTGCAGACTCGCCTCGACCAAGAAAAGCTGAGTCACAAGACGGTCCAGAGCGAGCTGGCTATGCTGCACGACGAGATGCTTCAGCTTCGAGAATCGAACCGCGCGCGCGAGGTGTCAGTGAAGCAGCTACGAGATGACGTGCAGACAAAAGACCGCGAACTGACCGAGAAGAACGAAGCTGTCGAGAACTTCAAGCTACTGATCGAGCAGATGGAGTCCTCGCGCGACCAGATGCTGTTCAAGATGAAGACCCAGCAGCAGCAGATTCAGCGGCACTTCCAAGAGACCGAGGATCTGCAGACCAAGATCGGCGTGCTCGAGAAGGAGGTGCAGTCGAAGAGCATCGAGATCTCGTCCCTGAAGAAGCTCACGAGAACCCTCGATGCCGAGAGAGACGGCCTGCACGACCAGTTGGACGCGCTGACAGAGAAATACCACGAAGTGTCGGAGCAGAACGCGCAGCTCCGAGACGGCGCGCAAAGCGAGTCGTCGTCGATCAACGAGCTTCGAGCGCAAGTGGGGAACCTAGTGAGCCAGCTGAACGAGCGAGAGGACGAGGGGCAACGGCTGCAGTCGCGCTGCTCCCAGTTAGAGACCGAGGTGGACAGACTCGAGCACATCAAGGGGATGCACGAGGCAGAGATGGCTGCTCTTGCGCAGGACCTCGAGAACATGACGATCGAGAACCAGGCGTTGAGCGAGGAGTGCACGCGCCTGCAGTTTGCTCACCAGTCTCAGAGCCAGTCGACTTCGAGCCTCCGGCAATCGGTTCGGCAAGCTGAGCGAGAGCGCGACACGCTCAACATCGAGCTGGAAGATCTGCGGCACACGTACCGCTCGCTGATCCAAGAGCACGAAGGCGTGGAGCGAGCTCGCTCCCAGGTTGCTGAACTCCACGAAGAGCTGGCGATAGTGAACGAGGCGTTGCGCAAGCAGGTGACGAAGCTCGAGAACGAGATTGATGTCGTCAAGGGCAAGAACACGACGCTGTCGACAGAGGTAGCGACGTATCGAGAGCAAGTGAGCTATCTGACGGACAAACTGCAGACGAGCGAGCAGACACTCTTCGACCGCGAGAACCGACAGCAAGATCTCCAGCAGGAGCTCGAGACGCAGCGGCAGATCTCCACCGAGATCTCGGCTCAGCGGTACGGTGCTCAGGCGCAGAGTGCAGCTGTGTCGCAGCGAATCGTCCACTTGGAAGCGAAACTGAGCAATAACAAGTTCGAGATGAGAGCACTGCAAGAGAAGTTGCAGGCGGAGCAGTCGCAGCGCCGCGCTCTCGAGAATCTCGTCGCCACGCTCCGGGAAAAGGTCGCTGCGAATGACACTCTGATCAGTCACTTGGAGGAGCAGCGCCAAGCGATGGCTCAAGAGATCCAATCAAATCACCAGCGGCACGTGGCAGCTGGGAACGCGATGGAGATGTCGGAGCTCAGCCACGTTGCGGCAAGGCGACCGCTTGACGGATCGGGCAGCTCTCACGCATCATCACGTGAAGAGCAGGAGGTGTCGCCGCTGTCAACCTCGCGTTCCCACTCTCGCGCGAACAGCGAGACGCCTCAGTCAGATGTCGACCGCGGGCTTGGGAACAGCGCCACGTCGTCGATCTTGCCGCTTCGATCGCTCGAAGAAGCCCAGCGGAAGTGCAAAGAGCTGGAAGATCGCTTGACGGAGCAGGACGACACGATTAAGGTGAGTAGGATGTGGTGACGTGGTGTTTGCTCGTGCGACTTGTTGTCGTTGCCACCACGTTGTCTGATCGTTCGCTTGTCGTTCAGCAACTCGAGCGATCCCGAAGCAAGTTCAAGCGCTTTGCGGTG
Organism: Globisporangium nodosum; assembly: GCA_023334105.1. NCBI lineage: Eukaryota > Oomycota > Peronosporomycetes > Pythiales > Pythiaceae > Globisporangium > Globisporangium nodosum. The sequence continues at coordinate 5,019 of JAASGA010000268.1, forward strand.
AAGTACGAGCGCGAAATCGAGCAGGTTCGTCAGGGAGCCATGCTCGACGATGTTCTGTGAGAAGAAGCGAGATTCTCATGCTCACATGTTGCTTCTGTTGTGGTGTTCTGTGTGCAGCGCGATCGCCTCATCACGGAGCTGCGGAGTTCAAATGCGTCGTCGTTTGTGTCGCCAGAGGCGCGCTCGGGACACGAGCACCGCCGATCTGGGTCTTCTTCATCGTCGTCCACCACAGCGCGGCGGTCTCGACTCGGGTCAAACACTGTCACATCGTAAGCCAGACGAAAGCATCGAGTGTCATCCACTACGACGCGAATGCTCACATGTTCGACGGACCGCTCTCGCTCCTCCCACGTGACACCAACTTGCTGCTCTCGTTATTCGTCGTCGTCGTCGTCGTCGTCGTCGTCATCGCCATCATTGTATCATCGAGGTACTCGGTCATCTCGTTCCCGTACTCGTTGTTCCAGATCGCGAGAAAGACATCCAGCTCGTCCAAGTTGACTCCCTTCTCCAGCGCCTCAACGAACTTCGTGACCACATCTTCATCACCCTTTAGCACGTGGTTGAGTCGAACTTGGTCTAGCGAAGCCCGCACCCCGTACACAAAGTTGCACGCGTGCATCCGAATGAGCTCCGTTGTGAACCGCTCAACGTGGTAGCGCTCGAGAAAGTCCGCACTGGTCACCTTGCTGTCGTCCGTCTCGAGCAAGCCGTACACGACGACGGGATCGAACCATCCGTACACACTTCGGTCTTGCGAGACTTGCCTGGTGTCTGGTGTTTCTGGTGTACTTCGGCACGGATTCGAAACTGAGGACCTGACACTCCTCAAAGCAACGGGCTCATCTACTCCTTGATGAGGGCTATCGATTCCTCTCAACTGGCAGATGGGGAAGGAGGAGCTGATGAGCTCTTGGCCACGAAGTTGAGTGTGCTTCAGTACACCTTCGATCACCGCCTTTTCGTGTCAAAGATAACGAGAGTCCGATGATATGTCACCGTCGTCGCGGCAGACGCTGCAGCTGCGCCATCAGCTCACGTGCGCGGACGTGACGCTGCAGAGCGCGGCGTACGACACGACGCGCCACCACGTGCTCACGTACGACTCACGCGCGCTTGCACCACACGCGCTGCGCCTCTTCTCGCTGCGTCGCGAGCTCAAGACCGCGCAGTTATTTGACGACCACAACCCACCGCCACCACTGCTGCCGCCGTCGCTCTCGACCAAACAGAGCAGCAACAGCAAGAACAGCAAAGGCAGCAGCAGCAACACGACCAGTGGCAGTAGCGACAAGGAACTCTCGGCGCCGGTCGTGCTCAGCATCTCGCTCGAGTACTCGGCGACCAACGACGTGTTCATCTGCGTGTACTCAGCGCAAAGTGTACCAGCGGCGCGCGCGCGATCCAAGCGCTCGGCCGGTCTAGAGGATCACGCGGTGTTCAACGTGCTCTTCCTCGAACCGGCGACGCTTAAGAAGCTCGTGCACTACCCGGGACCGCCAAGCCACCGCCTGCAGTGCGTGCACTTCGATGTCGGCTCAGATTGCCTGGTTCTCGCAATTCATCGACGGCAGCAGAGCGGAAGTGCGAGCAACTCTGCTACAAGCAGCGGTGTCGGTGTGTCCGTGTCCAGCAACCAGCAGTCCAAAGGTACTCGAAGTCAGCAATACAGAGACGAAGATGACGGTGGGGATGGAGACGGCTTGTCCGAGTCGGATCTCCGACTCGGAACGCATGGACCAATGCACAACCACATCGACGTCCTCCGCATATCGAAGCGCGAGTTCGAGACCGCGAAGCGGGAGGACGATGAGAGCGAAGAACCGGTGGAGCAGCGACGAGTCATGCTCTGCGTCGAGAAGGCGAGGCCATCTCTACTGCATTCGGAGACGATCGACTTGGTGCGTGGTTCCGACCGGTTGACAAGACTCTTTGGCGTTGGGCGGGCGTCACCTGGCTGGAGAGCCGACGCTGACAACTTTCTGGTAGAGTGGCGCGAGAACTCGGAGCAGCAGCTTGAGCTCATCCGGAGAGTGATGTTTCGCGATGCTGTCTCTGCGCTCGCAGTCTCGCCGTGCTCAAAATGGCTCTACTCCGGTCACGAGAGCGGAGCACTTCGGGTTTGGAACGTCGGCCAACAACACACTCTCGTTGGAACCGAGAAGTGGACGCACAGCTACGCGCTGGGATCGTCGCCGCTCGAAACAGAGTCGACAGCGTGGCACACGACTCCGATCACTACGGTTCGTGTGTTCCGCTCAAGCGACAGCCCTGGCGCAGGAAGCGATAACTGTGAGGAACTTGATCTGTACGCCTCCGCTGAAGCGATGGTGATCACAGCCGACAGAGACAGAGGCGTCGTGAAGCACTGGAGATTCCAAGCCGAGGCCGAACGAACACACCTCGCCAGAGATGATCTCGCGGCGAGCATCGACCTCGTTGGGGTGTACAGCTGTGATTCGGATACCAATGCGGCGAATCAGAGCGACCACGCAAACAAGGGCAAGAGCAAGAAGACGCTGGTGGAAAGCGTGCTGACGACGATCCCGATATGTGTCAACATCGACATGGGCGGATTCGTCGAGCGATTGCTGCTCGTGTTGCGTGCGGATGTCATCCACGTGCTCAAAGTGCAGGCCGTGATGCACGTGCTGCAAACTACCAGTCGCGGCGACGAGATCTCTGCGGTTCGAGTCGTCGGTCGTCGACTGGTTACGCTCAGTGGAGATCGCATCAGCTCGCTTCACGTACTGGACCCGAGCTCTGTGAGTACGTTGCGATCGACTTGTGTTGCGCCGCCAGCGTCCCACAGATCGTCAATGATTTCGGCCATGGAATGCTTCGCAACCAGCCGCGGACGCTCGTTCGTGGTACTTGGGTGGAGCGCTGGAGGCGTCGTGGAGGTTCGATCTGTGGACTCGAACACGCGCGTGCTGATGCTCCAAGATCCACGCCTGAACACGTGGATATCCGCGATCAACGTCGTTCTCCAGTCGACGGTGTCTCAAGCGAGTTTGAAGCCAGTTATCGCGACTCCGTTGCCACGCGTGACTGAGTCGACCAGTGTCAGATCGTTCGGTGGGCTGCTGCGGTCGACAGTAGCGACAGCAAACGGTACTCTAGATTGTCTCGACACCAACGCAGCACAAGTTGGGGTCAGCGCATCCAGTGCCGTCCGCGATCAAGCACCAACCGTGTACGTCTTCGCTGGAACTGAGTGTGGACACATCTTTGGGTGGCGATTGCCGATCGACCTCAACGGCGACCCAACGAGCGGAAGTGAGCGACTCGTACTCGAGGCGAAGCATCGCGTCAACAACGCGCACTCGGCACACGTGGTGCAGATTGTGAGCTTTCCTTCACGCACCGGACTCGCAGATCGAATCGCGTCGTTGGGAGCGGATGGCATGGTGAAGGTGTGGGAGGTCCCATCACTGACCTTGCTTGGATACGTCAACACCACTGCCGAACGGCACACGAGCATGCCGTCATGTATGGGTTTTATCGGAGGCGTTCACAGCTACCACGAGCTCTATCTGGTTGTCGGCTTTGAGGATGGTATGCTTGCGGTTTGGAGCGTCGACGAGAACAAGATCTCATTCGATGAGACGCAGGTGTCGTCACATCACGAGCGCCGAGTCACGCGAGTGTCAGCCCTCGATCGATCGAGCGAGCGTGGTGTGGACTTCGTGACGTGTTCTCTGGATATGACAGCGATCGTGTGGACGATCAAGGCCGGATCCGTAGAGGAGCGACGCTACTTCGACATCGGAGCACCCGCGGTCGACATCTGCACGCTCGGGAATCGAGCCATCGCGGCGCTGGCGAACGAGGTCTGCGCGTTCGAGTACTGCGCTCGAGAAGCGTCGGATGTTGTGGATGAGATGTTCAGGTCTACACCGTTTGACAGCGCGAGGAACAGAGAACATCTGCTTGCAGCAGGATCTGGAGACAACAAGACTGAAGAACCAACGCCTGCTACCGACGCTCTCGGACTTGACGACACGGAGGTTGCACTGTTGGAGACCGATGTTCGCGCATCCGAACTCAGCTTACCAGAGCTCTCAGGTACTGCTGTTGCAGACGTTCCCAATCTTGCGACAATCGACAGCGCTCGAGCAGACGACACGTTGGCAGCTGGAGCTGTTGAAGATTCCAAGACGGAAGAGCTTGGGACAACGCGCGCACGGAGTCTACACCTCGATACCGGGTTCCCTGCAGCCACCACCACCGCCAGTACGTCTTCCGACTTGCTAGCTGGAGGATCAGAACGTGGCAAGACGGTCGAAGAGACAGTGGCTACAGGTCGAAAGAGTCTTCACGTCGACATCGGAACCCCTCTCGTGGACGTTCGCACACCCGAGAGCCTGGTGATTGCTGAAGGGATCGAGAAGGTAGAGAAAGTGGCAGTCCCTGCACGCAAGAAGAAGACCCGAAAGCCATCCGTTGCTGAAAGCATCGGTCTCAAAGCACGCGAGGAGTTCCCGGATGACACTTTGGTGAGCAGACTCAAGCTCTCGCAATGCTTCCAGCAGCACTGGTCGGGAGGATACTGCTGGTGCAGCTCGAGCTCCGAGCTTCGGGTGAGTTGGAACGAGGTGTCAGCCGAAGAGCCTCACCCAACCTGCGATGTCTGCCACAACCGCATCCACAGTCTGGCGCTGAAGAAAACAGGGTACAAGCCGCACTTCTCGCTCCGTGCGATCCTGGGAATCATCGCGGACGTCTACCAAAGCGTCGTGGCGCCGAGCCATTCCCTCCTCTTCAAGAGTGCTTCTCGACCATCAGTGCGTACGCCAGAGAGTGTATCGCTGCACAGCGCGCTGTTTCGTGTCTTGACGGCCAAGTTCGGCATGCAGTCGGTCGTCGAGGAGAAGATCAAGCTGTTCCTCGTGTCAGCACTTCACTATGTGCATGAAGTCGATGCCATCGCGGTGTTCGGAGAGCTGCTCGCAATGTTCGCAGACTCAGCCAGCGACGCACACGTGCCAGATGAGATGGTAGCTCTGTGTGTCTGCTGCTACTCGTGGTTCTTCTCGAGAGCGATGGTAGTCAACGGCGATCTGATCATTGGAAGTGGTCACGAAGCAAGAAAGCGCGTGTTCAGCGAGCACCAGGATACTACTGCTGAGCTCGAGAGAGGGAAGAGCGCCTGCTGGCAGTTTGTGAACCTGCAGAACGCGCTGCTGTGCGCGCAAGAGATGCTGGTGTATCCTCTCGTGAGCCCAGGGTATCTACGCAGCATACTCACGTACACAGGCGAGTACGCGCAGGTGTTCCCAACACGACCGACAGCAGCGGGAGAGCTCGTGCAAGACGCCGTCGACAGCTTTCAGGGCGACGCGAAGTGGATCGAGATCCACCGCTTCTTGCGGCTACTCGTCGGCGAGTGGAAGCAGCAGAACAGCGAGCTCCGCTTGGCCGAGCAAACGCTGTTCGCGCATCCACTCTCGACCTCTGCGTCATCGAACTCTGACGCAGAAGAGAGGAGAGCCGAGGTGGTCGAGAAACTGCGTCTGATCTTGAGCTGCTTCGTCTTCTACGACCACAGTCGAGAGGGCGTGATGACGGTGCACGACTTCACGAGCATCCTCCGCAAGCTGCGGTATCTCTGGCCGAACGAGAACGTGACAGCCGAAGAAGCAGAGAACGAGACGAGCACTCAACTCTCGCTGACCTTCGAGAACACGATCCTTGCAGCAAAGCGGCGGTTTGCGGATCGCGACGGTGACGGTCAGATCTGCTATCTCGACTTCTGGGCGATGCTCTACATCGTTGGCATCCGGACGCTCTCACTGCTCAAGTTCCGCGAGATCCCGTCCTTCTGCAAGGACTACAAGCTCGAGATCGCGCCCGACCTGCACGACCTCCTACAGTGTTACATGGAGCGCTCGAGCACGATGATGCTCCCGCGCGGCTTCCAACTCGGAAAGAGTTCGCTTGACCAGCGCGCTGCTGTGCAGCACCAGCGTCGAGTGCGCGGCCTCCACGACGGACTGTTCACTATGCCGACCGGACTCGGCGCGTCGCTTTCGCTGCAAGAACTGATCCGCATGGGTGATACAGACATCCAGCAACCAGATCCGAAAGACCAGCTCTACCTCGAAGGCACGGCGCCAGCTCTCGCCGAAAGCTCCAGTGTCACCGCGATGGATCGCTTCCGACCGCTCACGCGCGAGTCCGAGGACAACAAAGGGAAGACGATGTACAGCGCGGGTCCTGTCGTGGTCGGCGTTCGTCAGACAGGGCCACGAATGAAGCCTCGCGCGTATCTCTCGGTCTCGGCAATGACGAACGACGCACTTCCTGTTCATCGAGACGCCAAGCATACTGCTCAGGGAGTGTCTCTCCACCAAGAGACTCAAGCTCGACAAAGCATCGGTGGCGGTTCGACAAGCGTGTCAAGCAGCGCGTTTTCGAACACGTACATCCAGTTCCCGTTCGTTCGTCCTCATCAGAAGCGAGTGGCGATGCCTGCGAACGACGAAACGTCTGCAGTGGGTCGACGCGCGGTCGAGAGGATGCAGCCCAACGCAGCGATCGACGTGTCGCGTCACGGAGTGTACGATTGGCCGTCGAAGATCCTTCAGGAGCACGAAGATGACGAGCTTGCAAGCCAGCAAGCGATAGTCCCCAACCACTTGTCTGTGAAGCGTGAGCATCCGGAGCTTCTGCCACCTCGTCGAGTTAGCTTCAAGGACAACAAGGCAGTAGCACCGCATGCATCAGTTCGAGACGACTCGCTCAAGCGGGAGAAGAACAAGAAAGACGCTCAAGCTGCTGGCGAGAACCACGCGAAGGTGGCCGTGTCGAAAACGAGGGCTGGTGAACCGCGGCCCTCGGTGAAGAAGGAGAAGAGCAAGTCGACAGTTGTGGTGATCCCGCACCTTGAGAAGGAACCCGTGAGGCTGCTGCTCACCACTTCGCCTGCTGTGGTCGAGACTGCGGCGACAAATACGACACCCGTCAAGCACAATGCTGACGCTGAGGCGACGGCGGCTCAGGTAGAGAAGACCGACGCGGGCGCTCGGATCGAGGCTCTTCCCCCCACTCCGTCGATTTCGCTGGACATCATACCAACCGACAGCGAGTTCTACCAGCCCGAACAGTGGACGCCTCACGTACACGACACAGTTGACGATGCGCTGCTGTTCAAGTCAAGCGAAGCAACAGCGCCGTTCACGGTGATTGACGCTTTACCTGTCGAGGAACCAGGAGCGAGGGAGTTCACCAACGCTTCAGTCGACGACGAGCGACCGCATGAGAGCGACAACCCAGTAAGCCCGACACCGTCACCTCCCACTCCCGAAGAAGGGAGTGCTCCGAGTCCCACAAGTGCAAGACGTGAAGACGACGACATGAACGCCGACACGGAAGACGACGATACGAACCAAGACGACGGCGACGAAGGCGAAAGCGAAGAACAGGACTCCACTGGTGCGGCTGCCACCATCGAAGTATGTGAGCATGACGAAGGTGTGAGTCTGGCGACCGTCGAGCATCCGACGAACGTGCCGTTCTCTCCAGACGCCGATGTTGACAAACCACTGCCGAGCGCGACAGTCGTGCAGCCATCGGATCCTGCGGCATCTCCTGCTCAAGCAGAGATGCACCGCGAGACGACAGCTACATCTTCGCCGCAGCCTCAAGTGGATGGCTTGGCAGTTCATAGAGCGAACACTGACACCTTTGATCCAAAGCAGCACCTCCACCAGCTCAAGTCGAGTGCTGACAACGTGAACTCGATGCCACCAGTCCACGACCAGCGCGAAGCTACAAAGCCTATCGATCGGCCGACAGCACCAAACGTGGCGACACGCACCACATCCGCCATCGAGCAACCGCTGAAAGGAGCGAATTACCACCACTCATTCCGCTTCTCGCAGCAGCCAGCATTCCGATCCACGGCTCCGGTGTTCAACAACCCTCTTCGATCTAGTCAGTGGGCTCCGAGCGACGACTCCGACAGTGACGAGGACAAGCGAGCCGCGAGCCGATCTGAGCAAGATGGGGCAGCGGAAGATGAAGGCGAGTACGACGATGTGGATGACATCGAGCTGAAGCTGACACCTGAAGCCTTGCAGGCGTACCGAGCCGCGTTCGGGCCGCGAATGCGTTGGCGCGGAGCAAACCAAGCGAGCTTGTCGACTCTGCGCCACTTGGGTCTTGCGGTGTCCGCTGCAAGTCAGCTGAGTAAAGTGCCGTCGAGGCGAGACCTGTCAAGAGACTCCGATCTCAACGTCACGCGGTGCAAGCCCGAACTCGAAGCTGCTGCATCCTGGCAAAGTGGGAACAGCTCGAGCGTCCTGTATGACGAGCAGCCGTCGCCTTGTGTCGTCGTCGGCGGCGACATCGCGTTCTCGTCCGAGGCAGAGCAGCAGATGCATCAAAAGTGGCTCGCGTTCTTCAGCCAAGCGGAAGCGGCGATGTTCTCTCCGCTCAAGCAGGAGCTGCGTGATCGAGAGGAAGCGCAGCGACTCCACGAGGAGAAACAGAGTCGCTTGATGAAGAAGCGCCAGGAGCAGCAAGCGCAAGACACGCTCCGACTGCAGCAGTCCAGGAGGCAAAGTACGACGCTGAAAGCTCCGAGCCACGACGCAACGGAGTTGTCGTCGCCATCGGTCACAGACCTGGCGAACTTTCGCCAGCGCCGAATGACACGAGAGAGCTGCCAGGAGCTGCAGAACGAGCTTCGTTTTGGCGAAAGCGTGGCGGGAGAGCTGGTGAGCGCCGGCGACGTGCAGTACTTCTTTTTCGAGTACGACCCAAGCGTACACGGGTCGATCCTGACGCTGCGACTGGACACGGAACGCGGCGAGGCGGAGATCTTCATGTCGACGGAGACGAGAGCGCCGTGTGTGAGTGACTACATGTGGCGCTCCGTGGGCAAGTCCAAGGGACTCGGCGAAGGAGACGGCCAGAAGCTCACACTCTACTCTCACGATCTCGCGAATGCGACCGCAAGCGCTCGCGCCAACGCAGTCGGAGGCGACCAAGAGGAGGTACCGGTGATGGTCTCGTTCTACGTTTCTGTGGTGGCCTCAGAGCCGACCACCAAGTTCGCGGTGGCGGTGATGGCGTCGGGACAGAAGATGGAGCCGTCGCACGCGGTGACGGTGGTCGACACGCTCATCCAGCAGTTCAACGCGCTCTCCAAGTCGTTGCAGAGCCCCGCGCCAGCACGTTTTGATCCCCCAGCAACGCTGCTGCGTCCCGTTGCGGAGGTCTTCGATGAGATCAGCGAGAGCGGTGTTGTGGACCACCACCGTTCAGTAGGAGGTTCCTTGGATCGAAATATGTCGAGACGCAGACAGCAGATGCACGACGACGAAGATGAATCGAGCCCCGAGCCGACAGAGCCGCGGCAAGGGGGCGCTCTCAAACATGATGACAGAGGGTCCGGCGAAGACAGCGCTGGGAACAGTGATGCTAGCAGCGAAGAAGAAGACGCGGACTCGTTCCAGCGCCTCCTGGAGTCCGTGAGCGAGAAGCGAGGCTTTGGCGCACGCAAGTCCAAGTCGTTCTTACTATCGGGGCCAACGAGCGACCAGTTTGAGTTCGTTCAGGACGAAGTCGCCAACTTCGAGGATGCCGTAGCTCGGTACTCTCCAGAGCGAGTCCGATCATGCGATGAAGCTCCAGGCGTCAGCAAGGATGGCGCTCCGATCGACTCAAGTACGCTGGATGCGAGCTCTAATGTGGCAGCAGACGATCGACTGCCGGATTGCTCGTTCGCTTCACGCGCACAGGTCGCTGCTCGCAGACGAACCGTCAAGAGCGCGAGGCATCGCTTGTCTCCGCTGAGAGGCGTCGATGCAGCGGCACTGCCTTCGAAAGCAGCTGCGACAGCACTCCGAGTGGCCAAGTTCGCCCCCAAACCAGTCGCGTACAGCCTCAGCTCGCTTGATCGCAGCAGCAGCAGTCACCTCCGCGTCTCCAAGTCCATCTCAACGTCGCAGCTGCCGTCGCGCCACACCGTTCTGCCAACTGTCCACTCGACCTCGTCACTCAAGTAGCAACCACGGCCGCTGGATCGAGCCATCGAGAAGGAGAACGCTGCATTCCTTCGGCACATCCACACATCTATCTGCACGCATGTTGGGTTGGCTCTCCAAGGTCAAGAGAGCCGCGGTACTGTGCTATCTGCACGAGTCTGGGGGAGGGTTCGATCGTTCGTTCGTTCGCCCTCCTAGCATCGGCCGTTGACGGACGAGGCGAGCAGCTCGGACACATCCGCGTACTTGAGTCCGACGGCGGTGACGGTGTCGAGCGAGGGCTTGCCGACTGGGAACCAGATGAAGTCCGGGTGGTTCTCCTGCGACTTGTCCACCCACTCGCCGCCGATGATGTTGTCGCTCTCGTCCAGCTCGAGGATGTACGTGTAGTCGGCGCTCTTGGTGCTCTTCTCGACCTTGCCGGTGCTCACGAGGGGGCCATCCTCGCTTGCCTCGACGATCCACTTGAAGCGCGTCTTGACGTACATGAGCTTGACCGCCGACGGGTTGAACGGGTAGCTGTTCGTGCGAAAGTACTTGCGGCCAGCCTGCGCCGGGTCGATCTGCGTCGCCTCGAGCACCTCGTAGCTGCGCACCGGTTGGTTCCACACCTCTGCGCCGGCAGTGACGTCAACGATGAACGAGTGACTGAGCAACCCGAGCATGTTGGACATCGCGATGTGGAAGAAGCCCGCGCCGACGTCCCTGCGCGTGATGTCCTTGAAGCGCCCGTATTGGTCCTTGTTGTTCGCCTCGCTGTCCTTCCCGTTGAAGCGCGTGCCGGTGAACACGGTGTCGATGTGCGCGCCGTCGTACGCCATGGAGACGAGCGCCTTGATGTCGAACGGCTGGAACGTCACGCCGTTCTTCGTGACCGGACACTTAGGCTCGGCTTCGAGGAGCGCGGCCGGTGCCCACGCGTGGCAGATGCCGAACCACGTCGGGATGCAGAAGCCTCGCCCCTGGCCTTCGCGCTTGGCGCACCGACTACCGTCGCCTGTGAACCAGCAGTCAAAGTCGTTCGAGCACGCCTTTCGCGTGTTCTGGGACTGGATGCCGTTCACCTCCGAGACTTTGTTCATGAACGCCTTGACGTCGAGCTTGAACGCCTTGGCGTACTTCTCGGCGGGACTCGCCTGCCGCCGGTCCCACTTGTAGTTGATGCTGTCCAGGAACACGGGCCAGTAGCTGCTCGGCCACGGCACGGGATCGATGCCGCCTTTGCGGGGCAGATCGTCGAACGAGTACACCATCTGCGTGCCAAAGAAGGTCTCGAGCCGCACGAGGTCCTCGCTCGTCGCGACTTCGAGCTGGCGACCTCCGACGGTCGCGTTCTCGTAGTTCGCGGCGACCACGACGCCCACTCCGCCTCTGAACTCCTTGTCACTCGTGGCGTTGAGCTCCCTCGGACCTGTGGCGACGCTGTCTGCGGCCACGACGAGCAGGTCTGCGAGCGAATCCGGGAGCGACCTCGCCATCGCGCGATACGAGACCGAGTCTTCGGGAACCTGCGCGCCGAACGCCGGGTGGTTCGCGTCCAGAGCCACCGTCTCCCCCACGGGCGTGAACGGGTTGTACTCGAGCGGAGAGCCCCACGCGACTTGAGCTCCGAGCTGGAGCGCGAGTGCGGCCGAGAGCGCGAGCGTCTTGGCAACCATTGTCAACTAGGTCAGGGCCTGCAAGTTCGGAAGTGAATGAAGAGCTCCGTTCGTCCACGGGACTCGATCGGCGCGTGCAGACACGTTCGCATCCGGTTCGGGTGCCACCCAAGTGCACCGGAGGTCTCGGAGGTCAGACCCACCCAGATGGGTCCACCGTAGAAGCAGCGCTTGTGGCATGCATCCGGTTTCGAGGTATGCGCTGCCCTCCCTTACATGCGCGCAGTGGCCGCGTCGCCTCTACCTCGAGGGTGACCAACGCGAATGCAACGATCACCACGTACGAAGCACATCACAACTTGTTACTTCACACGAACACACACATGCTCCCCCTACGACTGGCATACTCACTCAGCAGCTGCCGTTGATGGACGCGTCCAGCAGCTCCTTGACCTCCTTGTACTCGAGCCCGACCTCGGTCTTGGCGCTCGCGTCGGGCGCCGCCGCCGGGAACCACAGGAAGTCCGGGTGGTTCTGGTTCGAACCGAAGAGCCACTCGCCGCCGAGGATGCGGAACGCCGCGTCCGTCTCGAGCAGGTACTCGTAGTCGGCGTACTGCGTGTACGCATCCGCGCGCTTGGTCGCGACGAGCGGCCCGTCCTCGCCCGCCTCGACGATCCACATGAAGCGCGTCTTGACCTGCAGCAGCCACTTGGCGTCCGCGTTGAACGGGTACGTCGGCCGGTTGTAGAATGTCTTGCCCGCCATCTCGGGCGAGTGCCACGCCATCTCGAGCACTTCGAAGCTGCGCACCGGCTGGTTCCACACCTGCGCACCGGCAGTCACGTCCACCACGAACGTGTGGTTGAGCAGCCCGAGCATGTTGGCCATCGCGATGTGGAAGAAGCCCGGGCCGAGGTCGCGCCGCCGCACGTCGCGGAAGCGCCCGAACTCGTCCGTGGCGTTCGGCTCGTTGTCCTTGCCGTTGAAGCGCGAGCCAGTGAAAACGGTCGAGAGCGCCGCGCCGTCGTACGTGAGCGTGAGCAGCGCCTTGATGTCGAACGGCTGGAACGTCACGCCGTTCTTCGTGACCGGACACTTGGGCTCCTTCTCGAGTATCGACGCCGGCGCCCACGCGTGGCAGATGCCGAACCACGTCGGGATGCAGTATCCCTTGGTCTTCCCCTCGCGCTTGGCGCAGATGCTGGCATCCTGCAGCGGCGCGCAGTCGTCGTCGCTCGAGCACGCCTGGCGGTGGGACTGTGAGTCGATGCCGTTGACCGCCGAGACCTTGTCCACGAACGTCTTGACGTCGTGGTTGAACGCCTTGGCATACTTCTCCGCGGGGCTCAGCGCGCCCGCTCCCTGCTGCCACCGGTAGTTGAGCGAGTCCTGCGCGATGGGCCAGTAGCTGCTCGGCCACGGCACGGGGTCGATCCCGGCCTTCGCGGGCAGCTTGGTCAGGTCGCGCTCCATCGGCTGCTTGAAGTAGCGCTCCAGGCGCTCGAGGTCCGTGGATCCGTGCAGCTCGAGGCGGCGGGTCGAGTCGCTCGGCGCGTCGGCGCCGGGACTCACGAACCCTACGTCGTCGGCGTCGGCGCCCGTGAGGACGTCGAAGGTCGTCGTAGCCTCGAGGTACTCGGCGCCGCGCGCCGGGTGGTGCGCGTTCAGCGCCACGACCTCACCCACGTCCATGCGCGGGTTGGTCTCGAGTGGCGACGCATTGACACGCGCGGCGGCAGTCGCCAGCACCAGCAGTAGCGCTGTCTGCAAGGGGCTCATGGTGCTGGAGGCGACGGTCGAAGAAGAAGGCGAATGCGAGCATGTAGGTCGGCGGGAGCCATCGCGCCATGTAAGATGCGGACGACAAGCGCGTTCTTCCCAGCTGCCAGGTGGCCGCGCGGCACCGGAAGTGAGTCCCGCGTGACGCAGCTGGCAGGTGGCACGTAAAAGAGTTGCAGGTGGCGAGTGCTCCGACTCGATTCGAGTCGGAAAACGAAATTGAAACCTGTTTGACAACCATCTGGCGCGAACGAAAATGTCCGATCCAAACTCGAGCTTCAACACCGACACGATGGATGCAACGAAGGCACTCGCCGTGTTACCGCTCTTAAGCTCCAACTTCTCCTACGTCACACGCTCGCCTCTCTGCCTGCTGCCTTCGTCTTCATCTCTTTCTCCACCGTCTCCACTCGCTCAGCGCTGCGCTGCTCGCTCTCGGAGTCACCCACGTCCACGAGCTTCACGGCGCTGTCGGCCGTGTCGTACGGGCGGCTGTGCACGTCGTCTTCGCCACCGACGTCTCCGGTGATGGCCGCCCCCGCCTTCTTCTTCTTCGCGCGCTTTGCCTTGGGCTGCACCGGCAGCCGCAGCGCCGTGCCGCAGTGGCGGCAGAAGTTGGCGTCCTGCTGGTGCATCCCGCGGAAGCAGCGCGTACACTCGCAGTTGAGGCGCAGCGCCTCGCCCTCGGTCTGCGTGTTGAGCACGAGCGGGCACGCGATGACACCGTACCCCGTGAACATGACCACGGCCGCGATGAGGCGCCCGGGCACTGTCTGCGGCGCGATGTCGCCGTAGCCGACGGTCGTGAGTGTCACGACGGCCCAGTAGAGGCTCACGGGGATGTTCGAGAAGCCGTTTTCCTCGCCCTCGATCAGGTACATCGTGCAGCCGATCACCACGATGAGCGAGAAGACCGTGAACATGAACACGGCCACACGCATCTTGTTGGCGTCGATGTTCTCGTTCAGCGCGCGCGCCGCGTCCACGAAGCGCACGAGCCGCAGCACGCGGAACACGCGGATGACGCGGAAGATGCGCAGCGTCGCGAGATCGGCGAGCGGCCGCGCCGGTGGCAGGAAGAACGCTGCAGGTGGAGCAAAGCGAGCGTGTGAGAAGGTGTCACGATGGAGAACCGGGATAAGAGCAACACGCTCTGGTACGCACTGATGAACGTCGGCACGATGGACGAGATGTCGACGATGCCCATGGCGCTGCAGATGTACTCGCGCGGACGCCGCAGGCAGCTCACGCGGAGGATGTACTCGCATGAGAACACGAGCGTGAAGACCACCTCACAGCCGTAGATGAATTCACCGTGGTCCCTCCGGATGTTGTGCACACTGTCCATGATGGCTGCGGCGAAGAAAGCACGCACATGCAAGCTTCACGGTCAGCACACAGTCGACTTCACGCAGACACACAGACTCGCGAACCCATGGACTCACCTAGCACGACGCTCGCGGTGATCATGATGAGCAGGATGACGCCGCAGAGCTGCCCGTGCATCGTGTTGCTGCCGAAGAGCGTCTCGTGCACATACTTCCAGAAGATGCCGTCGCGCGTGTCGCCGTACTCCTCCTGCTCGCAGATGCCCTCCTCCGAGATGTCGAGCTTGCTCCACGTCTGCTTGATCGCCGAGTTGGGCAGCTGCATGAAGTTGCGCAGGCGCTGGCGCGCCGTGAGCGGAGTGTCGGCCATCATATCATCTGCAGAGAACTCGAGCGCTGTCGATTCGCCTTTCGAGCCTCCGGCGCGACCTGAGCCGCGGATCTCGATCTCCACCTCCTCGTCCTCGCCGTTGTCGTTGTCCGGCGTGTCGTAGGGTCTCGGAACGATGGCAGCCATCGTGCGGTGAGGCTGGTACTGGATAGAGCCAACTTGCTGCAGCAACGTCTTTTTCCGAGTGAGGCTCGAGGCGAGTCGTGAACTAGTGAGAGGACAAGCAAGAGTGAGAGGAAGGCATCTCCGACTTGAAGAGGAGGTCTTGGAGGTCTTGCTTGGAGGTCTATTTTCACTGCACACATCGCAGTCACGCAGACATCGCAAGTTGGATCGCTCCCGACAAGATCAGCGGAACCAGATCTCTTCTCAAGATTGATTGAGCGGATATCCAAACACAAACGACGTAGACTTCCTCCCCCAGAGCGAACAGTAATCTCTGGCACGTCGGCTCATTGCAAAAGGCTTGAAGGTGGCGCTGACAGTCGAGGCAGTGTTCATTGATGAGCACAAGACGTATAACGAGTGCATAAAACACGACCACGAAGCTTTCAAAACATACCGAAGAGCTTCTCATTCGCCCTCGTTATCTACACCTACGACTTGCACCAAGGTGTGTGTGTGCGTGACTCAGTCGCAAGCTTACGCAGCCTACAGCTTGAGCGGGAGCACGTCCTTGTGGTACTTGGCGCGGAAGTAGTCGCGCACGGGGCCGAGCACGATCAGCTTCTCGTACAGGATCGCCGTGACCGTGTTCGCCATGCCGATGCCGAAGAGCTCCCAGCGGAACGAGATCGGCAGCGGGATGTCCGGCAGCGCCACCACGTTCGTGCTCGACGCCACGCGGAACTGGTCCGTGAAGCGCGTCGGCGGGCCGAGGAACAGGATGCACAGCACGACCGCGAGCAGCAGGTAGTAGCCCACGAGGAAGAAGTTGCGCCACACCGGGCGGCGGAACTTGGAGCCGAGCGTCATCGTGATGCCCGTCACCATCTGCTGCCAGCACACAAGGAACCACAGGCTCGAGCCGAGGTTGCTGTCCTGCAGGTGCCACCACTGCACGAGGTTCACGTTCGCCGGCGAGAACGGGCAGTACCACGACTGGCCCATCACGTAGCGGATGCCAGCGTAGAGGTACACCTCGTGGATCACCCACGCGCCGATCAGCGAGAAGAGCGTCGTGGGACCCACAAGGCTCGACGTCGGGCGCTGCGTGTTCAGCACCTTCTGCGGGCGCGAGCGCGTGATGCCGTACGACAGACCCACGAGGATCGCGCCGTCGAGGTACATGAAGCCGAACTGCGAGATGAACACGCCGTTGTAGTACATCACGAAGCGGCAGCCGATACCGATGAGGCCGTACATGATCAGGTATTTGACCGAGCCGAACGACGTCGCGAGCGCACCACGGCCCTCGAGCACCAGGTCCACGATCGACTGCAGCGAGCGCGTCTTGCTCGTGAACGGCGACACCACCGACGCCTCCGCGTCACTCAGAGCCACGCCCACGTGCGCGATACGAAGCGCACCGCAGTCGTTGCCACCGTCACCGCACATGCCCGTGACGGCGCCCGCAGCCATGTGGAGCTTCACGCAGTCGACCTTGCCCGCAGGGGTCATGCGGCTGAAGATGCGGATGTGGAGCAGCAGATTCTTGATCTCGCCGATCTTGACAAGGTGGTCGAACGCCTTGCCCGTGACCGCGAGCTCCACCGTCTGGTTGAACTGGATGAAGTCGCTGATCTGCTCGCTCGTGTACACGACCTGCGTGTCCACGTCCTTCCACACGAGTGTCAGGCCCGTCGCGGCGTCCGCGACCATGTCGCCGAGGATCACACTCGAGCCCTCGTCCACCATGCCACTCGCGCGCGCAATGAAGCAGCCCGTCATGGCGTTGTCGCCCGTGATCATCACCGACCGGATGTCGCCCTTCTTGAGTGTCAGCAGCGCCTCGCGCGAGTCGTCCTTGAGCTCGTTGCGGAACATGATGAGACCGAGCAGCGAGAGCCCCTCCTCGACCGTGTCGCGGCTCGACAAGAACGCGTGCAGCTCCGCCTCCGACAGCTCGCCCACCTCCTTGAACGCGATACCGAGCACGTAGCAGCCGTCCTTCGCCAGCTTCTCCGCCGTCTCCGTGTAGTTGGCCGGCACCGACTCGGGCTTGGACACCGTCTCCATCTTCTCGTACGAGCCCTTGCAGAACACGTACAGCTTGCCCGTCGCACTGTGCTTCATCACGACGCTCATCGACATGCGGTGGTGGTCGAACTCGAAGCGCTTGACGAACTCGAGCTTCTCCTTGCCATCCGCCGACTCGACGACCGGCAGGCGGCCCTCCGACTCGATCAGCTTCCACTGCGTGCTCTTGAACATGCGCACCTCCACCTCGTTGCCCACGAGCTCGCCCTTGAGCGAACCGAGAGCGTGCGTCGACGCGAGCGAGTACTTCATGAGCTCCGGGAGCGCCGCCGTGGCGACGTCGTTCACCTCCGGCAGGAACTCGGCCTTGTTGCTCACAGGCACGCAGCCACGGAAGTCGAGACCCTCCTTCGTGATCGTGCCCGTCTTGTCGAAGCAGAACACACGAACCTTGCCGCAGAGCGTGATGCGCTGCGGGTTGAGGCAGAACACCTGCTGCTTCTGGAGGCGCTTGGCAGCGTTCACCTGGCCGATCGTCATGACCACCGGCAGCAGCGGGTTGAGCACCGCCGAGAACATGAACATGCCGTACACGAACGCGAAGAGCGTGTTGCTCAGACCGGCGTTGTCCATCAGGAACTTCATCGCGAGGTACGCCGCGACGAAGCCGAACACGAACAGGAACGAAAACACCGCCTTGAGGTGCTCGTCGTACTTGAACTTGATCGGCGCAGGGTACAGGATCGCCTGCACGAGCTGGCCGCGGCTCGTGTGCGCGCCCGTCGACTGCACGACCGCGAGGATGTCCTCGTCACGGCCCGACGCGAGCGTCTTCGTGCCCGAGAAGAGCGTGTACTTCTTGCCGCTGCCATCCGCAACGTACACGTCGTGGCTGTCCTCCGGCACGGGGAACTTCTGCACCGGCATCGACTCGCCCGTAAGCATCGACTCATCACACACCGTCGCGCCCTTGACCACCACCAGGTCACACGGGATGATCCAGTTCTCTGTCACGCGCACGAGGTCGCCCGGCACGAGGTCGCTCGACGGGATCGTCTTCCACGCGTCGTCGCGCTTCACGCTCACCTCCGACTGGATGTGCGTCATCTTGACGATTGACTCGAACATGCCGCGCTTCGCGAGGATGTTCACGCCGGCCGCAAGCACGATCACGACCGTGTTGAGCGCCGCCACCCACGTGTAGTCCGTGAAGTACCACACGTAGTAGCACATGAGCTGGTAGATGTAGAAGAACGAGAAGAACTCGTCCACGATCGACTTGCCGAACGACGGCATCTCGACCTCGATCGCGTTGCGGCCGACAATGTCGAGGCGGCGCGAGTGCTCCACCGTCGTGAGGCCCGCCGAGTCCGACAGGATGCGGTCGTACGTGTCCGGGAGCACGATCGAGCCAGGCACAAAGCGGCCCTCCACGTCGTCGTACGTGTAGCGCAGGTGCTGGAACTCGATGTAACGGGAGCCCTCCGGCGTCGTGTGCACCGGCACCGTCGCCTTGTAGCCCTCGCGCACGTTGCGGAAGATGAACTTCTCAACGCGCATCACGAGCTGCGAGACGCCCGAGCGGTCCGCGAGCAGCACCTCCGTCACCTCCGGCTTGAAGAGCGTCACACGGTCGCAGCGGGCGAGCGAGTCCGGGATGCGGAAGAAGTTGAGAAGCTGCTCGCTGAAGACCACGACGACCGCGAACCACACCGACGCCACGACCCACAGCGTGATGAACACCTTGATGACCACGTTCACTGGGTCGAACCACCTGTCGTAGCCGCCCTTGCCCTCGAACTTGCCCGTGTTGTCGCGGATCGTGAGGATGATCGGGATGTTGAGGAAGACCGTCATGAGCACGAAGTACGCGAACACGGCCTTGCCCACCACCGACGACGAGTAGCCCGTCTGCTCCACGTCCTCGACACTGTTGCGCAGCTTCACCTCCGAGGCGCGCATCGCGAGCGACGGGCCAGAGACCTTGCTGAGACCCGGAGTCTCCGGGCCGCCACGGTTCTCCAGCAGCTTCTTGCTGCCGTCATCCTCGACGTTCACGACGACCGCGACCGGAATGTTCGCGCTCGACGAGCTGGACGGCGACGACGTGCCGAGCGCCATCCGGTAGACCACCCAGAGCAACAGCGAGCCGAAGCAGATCCCGTAGATCGTGTACAGGACCACGAACGCAGTCTCCTTGAACGTCGTGAAGCGGTACTTGCCGGAGCCGAAGCCTGGCTGGCACGTCTCCACTTCAGCGGCCGTGGTCAGGAGTTTGCACGTGGCACCGATCGGGAACGAGGCGTTGTTGTTCTTCGGGCTCTTCTTGGCCCACCAGAAGACCGAGCCATACTCCGAGTCGTCCTTGAGCGTCGCATTGTACGTGAAGCGGTCGTCGCCGCTCGAAGGCTCGAACGAGCACTGCTGCTCCGGGAAGGTGAGGATGCCCTTGCTGGTCACGCCCTTCAGGCGGCACGTCTTGGCCGGGTCGCCGTACGTGTACGACGGTGCGTCTGGGCGGTACATGGAGAGCTCCTGTCCGATAGGCACCCAGTTGATCTGGCGGCTCTTCTTCCAGCCCTCCTCGTAGAACGAGCCGAAGTCGGCGCCGATCGGGCGGTTGTACTTGATGAAGAGCTCGAGCGTCGGGTCCTTGGCGCCGTCGGGCGTGCCGAGGTCGCAGCAGTAGTACTCGGGCTTGTGGTTGATGGCGCAGGCGGGGTAGTCCAACTGCGAGTCCGTGGCGGCAGCCAGCGGCGCCGCGAGGGCCGCGAGCGCCGCGACGATCGCCGTCTTGGGCAGCATGCCTGTCAGACGGACGGGGTGGTCGGTCTTCCGGAGCCTTCGACGGGTGATACGCTTGTGCGAACCGCGGGAGATTGGGAAGTGAGCGAGCGCGTCTGGGAGGCGGCGACGCCACCAACGTGTGTGTGCGCGCGGAGCTGTTGGGATTGGAAGCGGGAGCGCGGGACACGACGCGGACGAGTGGTTGATGGAGCAAACTGGCTTGCAGGTCGCAGATGGTTGGCTCCGATCTGTTCCGAGGCGACTTATGTCGCCCATCACCGGCTTGAAGTGTCATCGCCCATTCTTTATCGCAAAATCTTGACCGGGTTTGGAGATAAGGAAAGGGCGTACTAAGAACGCTGCGTGTCGTGCACTTTCAGAACTGCGTCGAAAGAAGACTTGGTTCCAGTATACAGATGCGAAGTTGGGTGTCTCGACTCTCTATCAGGACGCTCCACTGCGCCGCCACCCCCTGCCAGCTCTCGCTCGCGTTGCTGCCGAGTGCCGTACGCTTCAGGTGTTCACATTTTGTTCCCCTGTAAGTTTCTTTAAATTGATGTGGATTCAAAAACAAAATAGTGAAAAAAGTGGGTATGGTATCACAACGTTTCTATAAATTGACTGAGATATAGAGGGCAAATACAGCGAGAATAAGACCCAATTTTCTAAGTTTATACGGTGGCGTGTCTGAGCCTCCGCCCCGAGAGCCGTCCTGCCGCCGTGAAGCTTCACTACGACATCATGCAGCTGCAGCGCGCGAGCACGGTGGTGGTGCGCAGCATGGCGTGAGTCTGCGTCGCCAAGTGGAAGCCTTCCGTCAA
>JAASGA010000269.1:0-25849 GCA_023334105.1 Globisporangium nodosum
GTCCTCAAGAAGGGCTACTGCCCGGTGATCTTCTCGCGCACGGCCCGTGTGGCGTGCCGCATGACGGCGATCAACTGGAAGCAGTCGAAGAAGACGGGCAACGAGAAGGTGGAGAACCCGGAGGAGCTGTCGCAGTTCGAGCAGGCCGAGGTCGTGTTCGAGCCGACGTCGCTGCTCTACCTCGACACGTTCGAGCAGTGCCAGGGCCTCGCCCGTATCGCCGTGATGGACTCGAACCGTCTCAAGATGCTCGGCAAGGTCACGGGCGTCGTTTACAAGGACTAAGCGCAGTCTGCGTGCCGGCGGTCGAGCAGCGCTGCTGACGCGGTAGTGTCTTATCCTATATGCCACAGTACACTTGCTCTTGGGCAACCAATTCTGTTGTTGTGTGTTACTACGATGATCCTGCTTATGAATCCATTGCTGCGAAAAACGAGCGCTTCTTCTCGCCGCACTCGGACGCGTCGTATATCTCCAGCGCGTCACGGAGCTGCTCTCTATGATGACGACATCACACACACACACACACACACGCGAACGCGTTCGTCAGCAGCTGAATTGTGCCACTGCCACCCTTCCTCCCCACAGTGCTGCACCTGATCGCCTGGACGCGCTCGGAGCTCGGCGGGTGCGTCGAGAAGTACTTGAGGTGCGCGGCGGCCGCGTTCTTCTTCTCCAGCTGCCCGAGCGACGCGTTCATCTGCAGACTCGCGCGTGGGTCGTAGCACGCCTTGGCCATGAGTCGCAGCCCGATCGAGTCGGCCTCCAGCTCGAGCTTCCGAGAGAACGGCAGGTCCACCGCCACCTTCACGAGCTGGTGAGCAGCACACGCGGAAGGGTAAGTGAGGGTGATGGCGGGGGTGAACTGGCCGACTGCGGTCCCTTGAACGCAAGGTGCATCGACGCCGTACAATGTCGCTGAGCTGTCCATAGTCTGGCACGACGAGCGCCAACATCCCGTACACGAGCAAGCTGAATGACACCTTCTCCGCGCCGTGACCTGCATCGAGCATGTCCTCGTCAGCGTTAACGAGTTGACTTCATACGCGCAGTTCATCACGTACGCGCGATGCCGTGCGCGGCTTCGTGGAAGAGCACCGCAGCGAGCGAGTCCTCGTTCCGCAGCACCTTGAAGAGTCCGGAGTTCACGAACACCTTCCCGCCTGCAACAAGTCACGAGCGGATCAGATCATGCCTATGTGATACACTCTACCGCTTGTAGCAGGCGAGCACTGACCAGGAAGGCAGAACGCGTTCGGCTCGGGCGAGTCGATGACGTGGAACTGCCACTTCATGAACGGGTTCTCCGACTGCTCGACGATCTTGCTGCCGACGCGCTGCACCGCCCGCGACATCTGTCCATGTAGAGCAGGAGTTAAGTGGAAACAAACGGTCTACGGCTGCAAGCTGAATGCTGTTCGACTGACCGGGTGCGAAGCTGGCAAGATGCGCTCTCCGCGCATGATCTCCTGCACACGCACAGAGCTGATGTGTGAGCTTCCGACGCGAATACGATGACGAACTGCCGGTGCACATACCCGGAACGCCTGTTCTCCGAGTCGCTCCTCGCTCTCTGCATGCAGTCAGTTAGCTTGTCAGTCAGTCTCCCGCGTCGTCTACCAGCTCTGTTGTGCTTGTGGTAGGAAGAGAGCATGCACATACGCGGCGAGAGGAACATCACGCGCCGCCGCCCGGTCATCGGCATCGTCTCCACGTGGCTCGCGACGTACGTGCCGCCGATGACGCCGCAGCCACCGACGAGCAGCTTCAGGTACTGCGGCATCTCCGCCCACTCGCGGCGCCAGCCCTTCCAGCTGCTGCCGCGCGCGTGGCGACCGCCGCCACCGCGCGAGAGCATCTTTCGATGAGAATGGCATGCGAGGTATCAACTGAGGTATCTGTTTGATACTTTGGTAGCAATTCTGTGGCTGCCAAAGTTGTTCACAAGGTGACCATCGACTACATGTATGCTCACGGTTATGAAGGAAGAGCTTGCAATCATGATCGTATTGATTGGATCGACAGCTACTAGCAGTGCGTGCCCTAAGGCAGCAAGAGGAGACGAAGTCGCGTCCACACGAAGGCAGGAGAGAGCGTGTAGTCTGCATTTTGCGTCTCCATGGGCACCAGTGGCAAACACCAGCCGTGTGCTTGAGTGTGGTGGTGCTTGCGGATAGCGACTGCTTTGCATGGATAGAGACAAGATGCGAATGCAATCGAGTTCAATGCGCATTCGGATGTTGAGCAGAAGCGAAGTGCCTTAGCAACAGCGCAACTTTCGAGGTCGAGTGATCCTGGATCCTGTGGTAATGATGACGAACGCGTTCGTTACTGCACAAAGAAGATGGGCACAACGAGAAGCAATCGTATGAGATCACCACCTTGATCTCCTGCGCCTTTCACATCGGGTGGGCGCCCGCGATCCACGCGCGGCGGCGGCGATGATGATGCCCTGCTTGCCTCGATCAATGATTGCCACGGTTAATCCAGCTCCTGCTTCGCGGGATCTCATGGCAAGCCAGCTCTCTGCTATCGCGACGTTGCGCCTTGGTGCCTACCGATCTCGGACACAGCTTGTGATGTCTGTGTCTTCGTGCTGCTCTTGATGGCTGGCTCCTTCGTACCTGCTCTCGACTCTACTCTCCAAGCATCTCTTGGAGGTTGCAGCCTGCGGCTCACGATCGCAGCAGACAATCATCGAGCCCTGATGACAGAATAAACATGTAACGAGCGCTGGCAGCCGACTTCGACCAGACGACGACGCACTCTGCAACTCGCGCTCCGCCAGACACTTCGACCAACTTGCTACGCTTCGACGTCCTAGCTCAAGCCGCTCCTTCTCGCCGCTCGATAGATCGCATTCTCGAGTCAACTCCAAAGACCAGGCACGCTGTCGCCCAAAGTCGCAGCCGCTGGGATGCACGCTTCCGGAGGGGGCGAACTCAAGCTCCAGCCTGGTGGTTCCGGCACTCGCGTGGCGAATCGCGCGACGCACATCCGCACGCTGCTATGGAAGAACCGGGTGCTCAAGACGCGCCACCCGTTCGCCACCGTGGCGGAAGTGCTGCTGCCAGTGGCCTTCATCATCCTGATGACGCTGCTCAAGGGGCTGACGGACAACGTCGACATCCCTGCGGGCTTCAGTGAGACTTCCGGCGGAGCCTTCACGATGACCGCCCCAACGACCTGGAGCCTTGGACTCTCGACGTTCGGTGCGTCCGCCAGCCAGCCGCGCTACATGGCGCCCGAGCCCACGATGTCCGGTCTGCTCATGTACCTCGGCTTGCGCTACGCGAACGACGTGAGCGCCTCCAAGAACCTCACGAACGTGGAGAAAGCCGAGTGCATGAGCGCCATCGGGTACTTCGGGAACGTGAGCACTGTCGCCACTTCGCCGTGGGCCATCCCCACCAAGTGCCAAGACAAGGCGGTGCCGTACAAGCTCGCGATCGCGCCGGACAACTTGTACACGCGCAACTACTTCTTCGAGGCGATGAAGAAGTGGTACCCTCGTGTCGCTCTGTCCAAGTCGAACGCGCAGGGCACGAGCAACAAAGTCACGACACCGTCGTTCGAGGACAGCGTGGTGTTCTTCAAGACCGAGACGGAGTTGGAGGAGTACATCACGAGTACACAGTACGGCAAGACGCTCGAGGTCCCCAAGATCTACGGAGCGGTCGTGTTCGACAAGTTCCCGGACGACAGCGCCATCGGGACGTACACGTCGATCGAGTTCTCTGTGCGCATGAACTCGACGCAAAGCGAGCGCGGGGTTTCTGGCGGCGTGCCTCGAACCCTGGGGGACCCTTCGTTCGAGTCGCCGTTCAAGCGCGAGATCGACATGACGTACAACAACGTGTACGCTCGATGGGGCTTCATGACGCTTCAGACTGCGGTCACGCGCTTCCTCAACTGCATGCCGCACTGGGACTCGTCCATCAAGTCCACGAACGGCACGTGCCAGCAGGAGCTCGCGATCGCCAACTCCGATCCGACTATGGAAGCCAAGCTGTTCAAGGCGGTCGAGGGAGACGTGTTCTTCCAGACGGCGCTCTCTCGCGCGTTCGGAGGGAGCGCGACGGCAGCTGCGAGAGAGCTCGCGGCGATCGATGCGGCGGACAGAGAAGCGCTGCTGGCTCCGCTCCGCCTCGCGCCGCAGACGTACTTTGGCACGTCCGTCGCGGCGCTCCCGATCGAGAAGTTCATCTCCGCGCCGTTCTACGACTCGGTCAAGAACGTCTTCGCGCTCGTGTTCGTGCTCTCGTACCTGTACGCCATCTCGCGCGTGCTCGTGGTGCTGATCCAGGAGAAGGAGACGCGGTCGCGAGAGTACATGAAGATCCTCGGCGTCCAGGAAGGCTCGATCATCCTCTCGTGGTACATCACGTACACGCTCATCTTCCTGGTCAGCAGCATCATTCAGGCGATCGCGAGCAAGGGCGGGC
This sequence comes from Globisporangium nodosum, assembly GCA_023334105.1. Classification (NCBI taxonomy): domain Eukaryota; phylum Oomycota; class Peronosporomycetes; order Pythiales; family Pythiaceae; genus Globisporangium; species Globisporangium nodosum. Next base: position 4,446 of record JAASGA010000269.1, read on the forward strand.
TCTTCGGCAACAGCGACGCCGTGCTCGTCTTCCTCTTCTTCTTTCTCTTCAGCATGAGCGTGCTGAGCTTCGGGTTCCTCGTGAGCACGCTCTTCTCGCGCGCGCGCACGGGCGCCTTCGCGGGCATGATCCTCTTCTTCTTCATGTACTTCGTCTCGAGCGGCTTCTCGGACGAAGCGAGCGTCAGCTCCAAGGCCGGCGGGTGTCTCCTGGCGCCCGTGGCGCTCGCGTTCGGCGTCCAGGCGCTCGCGACCGTCGAGTCGACCGGCGTCGGCATGAACTTCGGCAACGCGTCCACCGTCGCCAACAACTTCAGCTTCGACATCGCGCTCTGGCTGCTCTTCGTCGACACGGTCCTGTACACGCTCGCGGGTCTCTACCTCGAGCGCGTGATCCCCAAGGAGTACGGCACGACGGAGAAGTGGTACTTCCCGGTCCTGCCGAGCTACTGGCGCGGCCGAGGAGGAGCCTCGCAGAAGGTGAACGATGTGGTCGCGTGCGCGCCCGACGCGGACGCGATCGACACCAACCCGAACATCGAGAGAGTGAGTCACGAGCTCCTGCAACAGGAAAAGACTGGCGAAGCGCTCGTGATCCGCGACATCAAGAAGGAGTTCGCGGTCCCCGGCGGCGTCAAGCGCGCGGTCAAAGGCGTGAGTCTCGCGATGTACCGCGACCAGATCACGTGTCTGCTCGGCCACAACGGCGCCGGCAAGACGACGCTCATCTCGATGCTCACGGGCATCGTGGCGCCGTCCGACGGCGACGCCTACTTCCGCGGCCTCTCACTCACGCAGAACATGCACCAGCTCCGCCAGTCGCTCGGGCTCTGCTTCCAGCACGACGTGCTCTACGCGGAGCTCACGGTCGAGGAGCACCTGCGCTTCTACGCGCGCATCAAGGGTTACCACGGCGCCGAGCTGCGCGACGTCGTGGCGACCAAGATCGCGGAGGTGGGGCTCACGGAGAAGCGCGCCGTGTTCTCCGGGTCGCTCTCGGGCGGCATGAAGCGCAAGCTCTCGGTCGCGATCTGCCTGCTCGGCGACAGCTCGCTCGTGTTCCTGGACGAGCCGACGTCCGGCATGGACCCGTACTCGCGCCGCAGCACGTGGGAGATCCTGCTCAACAACCGACAGAACCGCGTGATGGTGCTCACGACGCACTTCATGGACGAGGCCGACATCCTCGGCGACCGCATTGCGATCATGGCGGAGGGCGAGCTGCGCTGCTGCGGGTCATCCATGTTCCTCAAGAACCGCTACGGCGCGGGCTACAACTTCACGCTCGTCAAGCGCGAGGGCTGCAACGAGCCCGCGCTCGTGGCGTTTGTGACGGCGAGCGTGGCGAACGCCAAGGTCCTGAGCAACGTCGGCGCCGAGATCTCGTTCCAGCTGCCGCTCGACAGCACGGCGCAGTTCGCGGGCATGTTCGAGGCGCTGGACGACCAGCTCGCGGCGCTCGGCGTGCTGTCATACGGCATCTCGGTCACGACGCTCGAGGAGGTGTTCATCAAGGTGGCCGAGGCGGGCGACGAGGACCACAAGCACACGCTCAAGAAGGATGCCAGAGCGACGGCGGCGCAGACGCAGCAGGCGAAGGGCGGGCCGTCGATCGCGAACCTGAGCTCAGGCTGGCTCATGTTCTTCGTGCACCTGTCGGCGCTGCTGCTCAAGCGCCTGCGCATCGCCAAGCGCGACCGGCGCGTCGTGATCTTCAGCGCTGTGCTGCCAGTCACGCTGCTCGGCGCGGGCCTGGGACTGCTCAAGTCGAGCTCGCTCACCAAGTCGGACCTGAAGCTGCCGCTGACGATCGACAAGTTCGCGGCCGGCGCGAGCGCGAGCCTGCCGTTCTTCTGCGAGGCGGACGACAGCCAGTGGTGCTCGCACACGATGCAGACGCACTTCACGGGCGCCACGACGCACAAGTTCACGGTCGCGGACATCGGCTCACCGCCGTACGCGACCGCGACGCCGACAGTGTTCAACATGACGTACTCGGCATCCGAGCTCGCCGCGAGCGGCCCGAGCGCCGACTACTGTCTGCGCTTCAGCGAGAAGGCGTTCCAGCGCGCGTTCGGCAGGACGGACGCCGACATGAGCGCGCCGTCGGTCGCACCCGCGGAGGACCAGCTCGGCGGGTACCTCGTGCACGCGTCCGCGAGCGAGAAGGTGTTCGGGTATCACGTGTTCGTGAACTCGACGGCCACGCACGGCGCGGTGGTCTTCAAGGCACTCGTGGACCAGGCGCTGTACCGCTTCCTGGCGGCGGGCGGCAGCACGAGCGCCGCCGCGCCGTCGCCGTCGAACGTCACGCTCACGGTGAACTCGTACCCGCTGCCGTACACGGCGTCGACGAAGGCGCTTTTCGGGTCCTTCCTGTCGTTCACGGCGTGCATCTTCATCGTGATCGCGTTCGCGTTCTTCCCGGCGTCCATCGTCGTCTTCCTCGTCAAGGAGAAACAGGCGGAGCACAACTCCAAGCACCAGCAGCTCGTCTCGGGCGTGAGCCTCCCAGCGTTCTGGCTCGCCAACTACATTTGGGACATGGTCACGTACATGGTCCCGTTCGCGGCGGCGGTCATCCTCATCAAGGGCTTCGATGTCTCGGCGTTCACGGGCAGCGGCTGCTCGACGTGCACGGAGGCGACGTTCCCGGCGGTCATCCTGCTTTTCCTGCTCTTCGGGCTCGCGATCTGCCCGTTCACGTACTGCATGTCGTACCTCTTCAAGGAGCACGCGTCGTCGCAGACGTACACGATCATCGCCAACTTTCTCCTCGGCGTCGTGCTCATGGTCGTGTCGTTCATCCTCGACGTGATCGAGAGCAGCCAGGCGGCGAACAAGGTGCTCAAGTTCTTCTGGCGGCTCTCGCCGCTCTTCAACCTCGGCAGCGCGCTGCTCAACCAGAGTCTCCAGGAGATCATGGGCGTGTACACGGTCGACCCGAACAACCTCCCGAGCCCGTTCGACCTGGACGTCATGGGCTGGGAGATGCTCTACCTGGCGCTCGACGCCGTGCTCTTCACGACCGTCGCGATCGGCATCGACTTCCTGCTCAGCTTCCCCAAGATCAAGGCTGCGGTCTTCAAGGATCCGCACCTCGTCGACGAGCCGTACGACGAGGACGTCGACGTCAAGCGCGAGGCCGAGCGCGTGCAGAGCGGAGCCGCCGACAACGACGCCGTCAAGCTCGAGGGCATCCGCAAAGTGTACAAGGGCAACAAGGTGGCGGTGCGCAACCTCTCGTTCGGCCTGCCCAAGGGCGAGTGCTTCGGGTACCTCGGCATCAACGGCGCCGGCAAGACGACGACGATGAAGATGCTGACCGGAGACATCATCCCCACGACCGGGCAGGGTACGCTCGGCGGCTTCGACATCCTCTCGCAGCAGATCGACGTGCGCCGCCTCATCGGCTACTGCCCGCAGTTCGACGCACTCTTCGAGCTGCTCTCGGTGCGTGAGCACCTGGAGCTCTTCGCGCGCATCAAGGGCGTCTCGAGCCGCGAGCTCCGCGGCGTCGTGGACGACCTCATGCACCAGATGAACCTCGACGACTTCGAGCACAAGCTCGCTGGGACGCTCAGTGGCGGCAACAAGCGCAAGCTGTCCGTGGCCATCGCGATGATCGGCTCGCCGCCGATCATCTTCCTCGACGAGCCGTCCACGGGCATGGACCCGGTCTCGCGCAGATTCATGTGGAACGTCATCGCCGACATGTCGACGGCGCGGAAGGAGTCGACGATCATCCTCACGACGCACAGCATGGAGGAGTGCGAGGCGCTGTGCACGCGCGTGGGCATCATGGTGGGCGGCCGCCTGCGCTGCCTCGGCAGCATCCAGCACCTCAAGAACCGCTTCGGCAACGGGCTCATGGCCGAGTTCAAGGTGGACCAAGCCGCGACGGCGGTCGTCGAGGCGCGGCTCACCGAGTGGTTCGGCGCCGACGCGAGCTCGACCGTGATGAAGAGCGAACTGCGCGACAGGTGCGAGACGATGGGCGACGCCTCCTGGAGCGACAAGATCACCATGAGCCACTCAACGGGATACGCGCTGGCGGCTGCGCTCGAGCGCGACGGTTCGGTCCGGCTGCCGGCGCTGTGCGCGTGGTGGATCTCCGAGGAGCGCTTCGCGGGTCTCCATGCGTTCCTGCAGCAGTGCTTCGGCGCCGACAGTGTGCAGCTGCTCGAGCGCCAGAACGACACGTGCCGGTACAAGCTCACGGGCGAGATGCGGCTCTCCAAAGTCTTCCGCCTCATCGAAGGTGGCAAGCAGGCGAGCCACATCCGCGAGTACGCGGTCTCGCAGACGACGCTCGAGCAAATCTTCAACTACTTTGCGTCGCAACAGAGCGAGGAGAAGGGCGTGGCACGCGGCATGGCCAACTAGGGAGCTACTACTAGGTTGCAGGCAGGGGGCAACCAACCGGGTAGTGGCAGTCCATCTATCAATGCATCCATCCATCTATCTATCATCCGCTTACCGCACAAGCTTGAGCTGCCTGCAGCTAGGGACTCTATCAACAACTTGATGTGACGTCCGAGACCTCAGAGAGTTCCATGTTTCCCTAGACCTCCGAGACCTCCAAAAGCTTGTCCACTCCGAGGCATCCGAGACTTCGGAGGCCAAGAAGATACAACTTGGAACCCGACAGCATTCGCGCTAACCTGACAAGACATCCGGGACTTAGTGCACTCTCGATGACAGCCAAGCCTTCGTCGAGCATATATGAAAGACCTCGACGCCTCTTCCGAGACTTCCAAGACCTCGTTCAGAACCCCTCCTGACCTTCGAGGCAATCGCCCAACCTCGATTGGAGCCGAGAAAGATGACTCGACCACGGTGTCGGATTCGCCAAGGGATGAGATCTTCCACAAAGGCGAAGAGATCTCAGCGATTTCTGGTGGCATCCAAGGCCGCCGATAGTCGCAAGCGAATGGAGTCGACTCGAGGTCTCAATGAAGACTCATTCAGCAGCATCTTCGAGACCCCGGTTTTGACAGCCTGCTGCGGAGAGCACCACTGAACGGACGTTCATGTGAACCAGCTGAACTAAGCAGAACGCAGCTTGCAAGGGGACAGTCTGCAACCTGTTTACCGATGGCTCGATGCAGTGGGATCGCTACACTTGAAGTTCCTGGTGCTTCGTCATCCGAAGTCACTCGATGACGCAATTCATTCCACAATTCATTCTGGACTCCTTCAGCCTCTTTAAAACAGTAGCGCATTTAATAGAGGCAGTTATCTGTCACATAAAGTGATCTTAATGCGTATACTACTTCTGCATCGGTTATAAGAAGGTTTATTCATTATAAAAAGTTTCGACAGCTCGTTTGACTTTTCATAAAACGTGCGGTCCGTCTCGATATCCATCCGGCACCACATCTCGACTTAGGCAGCCATGGTGACGGCACGGTCGCCGCCGCCAACGGCCGCCTCGCAGTCGGTCGGCGTGTACATGACGCCGTCGCCGTCAGAGCTCAGCATCTTCGGCGACACAGAGGAGCTGGACGAGGCGCTGGCGCTCGCGGAGGCGGATGCGGAGGCCGCGCGCAGCTCTGTCGCCAGCAACAGCAGCAGCAGCGACGCGCAGGCGCTGGCGGTGGCCGAGCGGCGGCAGCTCACGCGCGCGCTGCTGGACGCGCTGTACCTGGGCGCGTCCAACTTTCTGCTGGCGTACAACACGCGCGCGGGCATCGGCGTGCTACTGCGCGTCTTCCGCCTGCTGCGCCGCCGCGACTTCCGCGCGCTCGCCGACCTGCGCCAGCTGCTGGACGAGAAGCACGTGAGCTTCCGCGTCGACGCCGTCTCCTTTGGACTCTTCCTCGGATGGTTCACGGGCGGCTACCGCGCGCTGCGGGCGCTGTTGCCCGTGCTGCTGCGTCGCCTGGCCGCTGCCTCCCAGCGCCCGCAGCTGCCGGAGCGCCAGGCCGAGCAGCTCACGGCGCTCGCGTCCGGCGCGCTCGCCGGCTGCGCCCTCGTGTTCGTGGACGCCAAGAAGCGCCGGTCGTTCGCGCTGTACGCGCTCACGCGCGCGCTGCAGTGCGCGTACAACACGGCCAAGCGCAACGACTACTGGCACTTCTGGGGCAGCGACTGGCGCTTCGGCGATGCGCTGCTCTTCGCCGTCTCGAGCGCGCAGGTCATGTACGCGTACGTGATGCGTCCGAGCACACTGCCGCCCGAGTACCTGCGCTTCATCCAGAACACCGGCCCCGTGCAGCCCGAGACGCTCTCGCTCGTGCAGCAGTCCAACCGCGGCGTGCCGATCGACCAGGAGCTGCTCTGGAGCCTCATCCGGCGCAAGAACGTGCGCGTGCACTTCCCGCTGCCCACGGGCGTCGGTGCCGTCATCCCGTGCGGCCTTGTGCACTGCGAGGCCGAGTCGTGCTCGCTCGGCGCGCTCCAGTGCTTCCGCCGCGCCTTCTCCAAGACCTTCCCGCTCTACCTCTCGCTCTTCATCGTGCCGAGCGTCGTACTGCGTTTCAAGAAGTTCCTGAGCCACCCGCTGCGCACGCTCTCGCGCGCGGTGCTCGGCGCCACGCGCTCCAACTCGTTCCTCGCGTCCTTCGTGACCGCCTACCTGGCACTCATCTGCGCGCACCGCCGGCTCTTCCGCGGTGACCACCGCGTCGTCTACTACCTCGCGGGCCTCGGCGCCTCCACAACGATCCTACTCGAACCCAAGAGCCGGCGCTCGGGTGCGTGGCTGCGGTGGCGCTACTCACCTGCTGCTGCTGCTGCTCGCCTACTAACTCGCTGCTCTTCCTCTCTCGTCGCCAGAACTCGCGCTCTATGTGCTGCCACGCGCGATCGACAGCCTCTTCATGATCCTGCGCGACCGCGAGATCTTCACGGGCTTCCGCCACGGCGAAGTCGCGCTCTTCTCGGCATCCATGGCGGTCATGATGTACTGCTACGAGGTGCGTCATGACGTGCTCTTCTTGTCTCTTGCTGCTGCTGGGAAGAGTATGAACTGACGTGACGCGTGCGCTCACACAGCACGAGAAGGAGTCCGTGAGTCCGCTCATGTTCAGCGTCATGAAGCGCTTCCTTGCGACGTCCACGGACAAGAAGCGCGCGTACCTGGCGCTCCTGCAGCAGCAGAGGGCGGCGCGCGAGGCGCAGGCGCAGCGCGTTCACGCGTGAGCTCCTCTACCTAGTGAATGGCGAGTGGTGTTCCTGTTCATTGAGCTGCTCACGACGAGAGAAGCGCTAGATCTTAGATCTTGGCGAACTGGATGCTCTGCACCGTCGGGAGCTTCTTGAGGCTGCTGAGCGTCTCCGCCGACGGCTCCGTGTCGAGCGCGAGGATGCCGAGCGCCATCGCGACGTTCTCCTGGCGCGAGAGCCCGAAGTTGGCGATGTTGATCTGCGACTGCGCGAGCTCGTGGAGGATGCCGGCGATCGCGCCGGGCTTGTCCTCGTTCTGGAAGATGAGCAGGTTGCCCTCGGGGCGGAACGCCGGGAAGTCCGTGTACTCGTTCACGCGCACGATGCGCGGATCCTCGCCGAACACGCTGCCCATGACCAGCACCTTGCTCTTCGCCTTGGTCTCTACCGCCACGGTGATCGAGTTGCTCAGGTGCTGCACCTCGGCGCCCGCGAGCTCGCCCTGGCGCACGTCGATGCCGGCCGCCATGGCGAGCATCGACGCGTTGATGAGCGTGACCTTGGGCGCGCCGAGCGCCGCCGCACCGCGGTGCTGCGCCAGGCTCTCGAGCACGCCCTGCATGACGGCGGCCTGCAGCGCTGACTTGGCCTTGGGCGACGTGATGTCGGCCTGCATACCGCCGCTCGTGGCGATCGAGACCTTGGCCACGTGGTCCTTCGGGTTGCTCGACACGATGAGCTGGTACAGCAGGCGCCCGAGCGCGTCGCCCAGCCGCAGGAACGGCTTCATCTCCGGCAGCAGCGTCAGCGGCATGAACACGCCGTTCGCGACGCCGCGGTAGTAGCGCCCCGCGAGCGCGTCGCACATGTTCTCCGAGATCATGCGGTACTTCTTCGCCAGCTCCAGCTCGCTCGATGACTTGGCGTCCACGTGCGCCTTGAAGATCACCTTGTCGTGCGCGAGCAGCTGCGTCCACGCGTCCGAGGGCTCGCTGGCGACGGCGGCGTCCCCGTCCGCGGACTGAAGCACGTCGAGCGCCACACCGCTGATCTTCTCCGACTCGAGCCCCTGGAGCAGCGTGCGCTCGTCGAGCAGCCCATTGAGCCCCTTGTACTCGGCTACCGAGACGATCTTGACGCCAGGCTTGCACTTGGCCAGCGCTGCGTCGTCGAACATGCCGCGGGTGCGCGCCGTGAGCGGCGCGTGGAAGAGCAGGAAGTCGCACGTGGCGTAGAGCTCGTCGAGCACGAGGCGCTTGACGCCCATGAGCTCGGCGGCCTCGTGCGTGAGGTTCGGGTCGTACCCGAAGACCTGCAGCCCCATGGCGGCCGCCATCTCGACGACGCACTTGCCCGCCTGGCCGAGCCCGACGATGCCGAGGCGCTTGTTCGCGAGCTCCGTGCCGGAGAAGCTCTCGCGCTGGAAGGGCGACCCGGCGCGCGTGGCCGCTGTGGCCGCTGGCACGTGACGCGCGAGCTGCACGAGCAAGCTGAGCGCGAGCTCGGCCTCGACGGAGAACTTGTCGCCCGCCTGCTTCTTCTCGAGCTGCAGCAGCAGCACGCCGTGGCTCGTGGCCGCGGGGACGTCCACGCGCGCGCTGTCGAACGCGTCGGCGGGCACCGCCACGAGCTGCACCGTGCCGCGCGTCAGCAGCTCGCGGGGCACGCGCGAGTGCGGTGCCGCCAGCAGCGCGTCGCAGGTGGCGGCGGCCGCGGCCACGCGCGCCGAGTCGCTCGAGTCGGCCAGCTCCACGTGGTGGCCGCGCGCCACAAGCTCCTGCACCATCGCGGCGTGCGGCGCGTCCAGGCAGAGGATGCGGCGCGCGACGCCGTCGGAGCTGCTGCTGCGGGCGGCGGAGAAGAGCGCGCGCGCGCCGGTCGGGCGCCGGGCGGCGGCGGAGGCGACGGCGCGGCGCAGCATCTTCGACGTGTGGTGGAAATCGGCGAGTGCTGCTGATGGTTGCGCAACGACAAATCCCCGGGTTTTCGCACTATGGGGAGGGTGGAATGATCTCGTGGTGACTGGGCTGCTGCTGAGCAACAAATCTGCGCCTTGGGAGTGAACAGGAGACGCAAGCGTCAGTACCGATGAGTCTGGATGGGAACGATTTGGTGGCATCCGTGACCAAGTTGAGGGCGCGGAAGGCTCTCGGAGGCCACCTCCCAGTTCCCGAAGTGTTGCCACCAAGCTCACCTCCAAAGTCTATGGTACCTCGGAAATCATGATGCCTCGGATATCTTGGAAGACTCGGATGTCTCGGAAGTCTTTCAGTGGTCCAGTGGAAGTCTTGTGCGTCTTCGAGAGTACACGAAGTCCAGGATGTCTTGCATGGCTCACAACGAGGTCTCTCGAGTCTCGAGGTCACCGGAGTCTGGAGGCCGCGAAGGTCGTTGGTGTACGCGTCTTCGGAGGTCTCGGATGTCAAGAAAGGCACGTGGAATGTGATCTTCGATGTCGACAGGCTCAACGACGACTCGGAGCTCTTCGCGAGGCGCTTCACCCGCACCCACAGAGTGCTACCGACGCAAGAGTCACAATCAGATCGATGGATGCATTAGAACTCGGTCGACTTCTTCCGCGGGTACGGCGGAATGTCTGCGCCGAAGAAGCGCTGCTGCTGCTCGTGCTCGTGGTAGTACGCGTCGCTCGCCGGCTCCGTGTCGCGCGGCTCCGACTCCCCGAACGTGAGCTGGCTCGTGAACGAATCCGCCTCGCTGCCGTAGGAGCTCACGCTGGCGTACGAGAGGCGACTTCCGTTGGTCAGCCTCTCTCTGCCTCCAATGGAGCTCCGGCGCGACGAGTAGCTGTCGCGGTGCTGGTGGTACACGGGCGAGTGCAGTTCGATGGAGGACGCGTCGTCGTCGCTGGTTCGCATGTGCTGCTGACGCTGGCGCGACTCTCGTTCCGACTCAGCTATCGATCCGATGCGGTAAGTGTGGTAGCCGACGCCACCGGAGACTCCCGCGGCCGCCACCAAGTTCAGCACAGGCTCGGGACTGTTCGCTGGCGCCGGCGTTGTCGTTGTCGTCATTACCACTGGTGGCGGTGGTGGCGGCGGTGCAGTCGTGACTGCACGTGCATGTAGCCGAGCTGCCGCCTCGAGCGCGTCGGCATCCTTCCAGGCGTCCACAGACTCGGTGCGCTCGAGCGAGTCTGCCGAGCGCTTCTCTCCTCCACGGCGGCGCCGACACCAGCAGATCGCGAACACCGCGAGCGAGACGCCGAGCACGGGCGCCAGGACGATGAGCGCCCACGCCCACGCTGCGAGTCCCTCGTCCTCGCTCTCGTTCTGGACAATCACGCTGACGGGCGGCGCTGTCGTCGGCCTCGGCGCCGCATCCGCACTCCCTGCCGACGGTGGCTGGCTCTCCGTGCTGCCTCTGCTGCGCAGCGTCGACGAGCCGTCTGGCGTTCCGCACACACACACACACACACACACAGTTAGCTGCTGGTCAACCTTCTACAGCCACGAGATCTTCGTAGGCTAGTCGCACCGGCGTTGAGCGCGTAGGCGGAGCAGTCGGTGCCGCCGCTGTTAGCGCAGCGGAAGCTCGCGGAGCTGTTGAGACAGGCGCCGCGCTGCTGTCCAGCGGAGACCTCGAGGCGGCGGCAGGCGCAAGCGGTCACGCATGGCGCGGAGACGGTCACGCCCGCGCTCTCGGACCAGCAGCGCGCGAGCGGCGCCGACGCGTTCGTCGCCGGCACGAAGAGCGCGGCGGCCGGCAGCGCGCAGACGTCGGCGGTCGCCGCTGCTGCCGTAGAGGAGCAGGAGGCGGCGACGGCGAAAAGCAGCAGCAGCGACTGGTGCCGCATTGTCGGCGCAAGTGAGAGTGCGGTCGCGGCGGCGTTCTCGCGAGTGGAGCTGCTCGTGCGCGGTTGGGAGCGGCTTCAACTGTTGCCTTTTATCGCATCTTTTTCATGCCAAGATCCGCCCTGAATACAAGATCCGTACAGTACTCGCGCCGAAAAGATCTGGGGAAGGTGGCGGTAGCATTAGCTCCCACGCACAGGCTCTCACCGCGAAGGACTGGAGCTTCGCTCTTGTTGGCGGCGACGCCAGCAGCGAGCACTCCCGAGCGCTGAACGTCTGCGAGTCAGAAGTGCTCGGCTATCATAGCCCCGCGCTGACTCGTCGAGTGCTCCCACACGAGCGAGACCTTCGCGCTCGTGAGCTGACGACGGCGGTGGCGTCGAGAAGCCAACCAGCTAACCGCGAGGTTGGTAACTGCGGTTTCAGTCACCTCTGTACTCGGCTAGTGCTCGAGCCGATATGCGCAGTGCTTGATGCGCAGCAAGCGTGACTTCGAGCGTGTGAAACTGGAAGAGGGATAAATGGACAAGTAGCAAATGCAACGCAATGTGGATTGACTACTTGGCTAATCTTCGAGCGCAGCAACTCGCTCAGACCTCGTCCAGCGTCGCTGTACACCAGGGTATTTTCGTAACGGACGGAGTCTTCTCGTAGACTTCAGCGACAGCACCAGCGCGCTTCAGATCCCGCCATAAGCTACAAAAGGGTGGTGGGCTTGCCTTTGTCGTCGGTCAACGAGACACCAAGAGGTTGCGCGATCGCCGGAATAGAGAAGGGCTTGTCCACTTTGCCATCAGTACGATGAATAGTGAGCCGACGCGGCTTGGCCGCCTTGCCGTCAGTACGATGGATGGTGAGTCGGAGCCGGCGCGCTAGGCGCACTTGCTCGTCGTCAAAGCGCATGGCTGGATGCAGGTGGTGTGCTGTTGTCCTCGCGAGTCGTGAGCAAAGAACGAGTCGCGAGCGCAACGCTGCCAGCATTGCTAGGACATTGCCACGTAGAGCAAGTCGAACCAAGGGCCGAAAGCCACGAAGCGCCGCCGCCGAGCGCCAAGGGCCTCGTAAGCCGACGCTCTGCGGGATTACCAAGTAATCGCGCAGAGCGTCGGCTTACTTTGCCTGAGTGTGCCGGCGGCATCGCGAGCGCCGCCAGGTTTACAAGCGACACTCGTGTGCTGCATGCACTCACCTGCGACGAACTTGCTGCGCCACGCGGCAGGCAGGCAACGATAGCGCTCGTTTCGCGGCCGATGCTCTACAGGTGGCCGATCGGCCAATGTCGGAACTTCGAGAGCCTCGAAGCGACGTTTGCGATCTTCTCAATGGCTTGGCCACCTGGATAGAGACACCTCATACACAGATGCACACTTGAAAACAGCACTTTGAGCCTCACTTTACCAACATGACTCACGCAAACGAAACTTGTAACGATCATGCATAAACGAGCCATAAATGATGTAATTTGCGATTTCCACCAATCAGCGTGCACAGATCTATGGGTCCACTATTCAAACCTTATACGGTACCGCGTGGCAGCATCCATCCATTCCAGACCTTCCGGACCCCACGTGCGCCACCTCCGCGAGCTTCCGCCGGCTTCCCGCCGCCGCGGTCACTCTCGATTTGCCGCGCCGCCGCTCACCCGACCGACCGACCGTCTTCATCGACCGACTGATCGCCGCAATGGCCGCCGCGCTCTGGGACTCGTACAAGCAGTGGGCCGACGTGCAGGAGGAGGTGTTGCTCTCGTGGCTCGACCCCACGGGCGGCTACAAGCGCTCGCCGCTGCAGGGCTACCCGCTCTCGGACTTCGCGTCCGTGTCCGCGGTCTGCATCGCCTACCTCGCTTTCGTCGTCGTCGGCACGCTCATCATGAAGGCCGGCGTGCCCGCGATCAAGACCAGCGCCGTGCAGTTCGTCTACAACCCGCTCCAGGTCGTGCTCTGCTCGTACATGTGCGTCGAGGCCGGCATCCAGGCGTACCGCAACGTAAGTGGCTCGCTGCTCTGCTGTGTTGCTATTGCTAGTAAATGAGTGATCGAAGCACCGGGGGCTGACGTGGTCTGCTGCTTCATACACCGCAGGGCTACACCGCGCTGCCGTGCAACCCGTTCAGCAACGAGAACCCGGTCATGGGCAACGTGCTCTACATGTTCTACCTCTCCAAGGTGCTCGACTTCTTCGACACGATCTTCATCATCCTCGGCAAGAAGTGGAACCAGCTCTCGCTCCTGCACGTCTACCACCACCTCACGATCTTCTTCGTACGTTGTCGCCGCCGCTGATGTCGCTGCTGCTGCTGCTGCTGCTTCCGAAGTCACTCGACACTGACCTCTATTGCTCTGCTCCTCCTACTCCCGCAGATCTACTACGTGAACTCGCGCGTGGCGTACGACGGTGACATCTACGCCACGATCATCCTCAACGGCTTCATCCACACGATCATGTACATGTACTACTTCGTGAGCGCGCACACGCGCGACATCTGGTGGAAGAAGTACCTCACGGCGATGCAGATGATCCAGTTCCTCACGATGAACGTGCAGGGCTACCTCATGGTCTCGCGCAGCTGCGTCGGCATGCCGTCCAAGATCCCGGTCATCTACATGATCTACATCCAGACGCTCTTCTGGCTCTTCATGAACTTCTTCATCCGCTCGTACTGCACCAAGCCGCGCAAGTCGACGGACGGCAAGAAGAAGCACCAATAGACGACGACGACTAGGACGGCGGTCGGCGGTGCCTGAGTGCGGTGACTTCGCGCGAGTGGAGCGATCCAGTTGGAGACCGTCGACGCGGACTTGGTGCTCTCCCCAGATCGCCGACCAGAGCACAGCAGCAAGCAGTAGCTTGCTTGTCTCCAACTCTGTGTGTATCGAAAGCGCTGCAACGCGCTGCTGCTACTGCTGCTGTTCGTAGTTGCATCCGTTCGCGTGAGTGTGTCTAAGAAGCAGTGATTAGCAGCACGCGTGCGGTCGTTCACTTCTACTTGCGTTCTCTCCTGTGTGAGCAGTTGACGGCAATGATCTCAGCACACCACAGATCGGTTGAGGACACGAGAGTCGCTCGCTCGCTACCTTGCGCAGGCGATGAAAGCAAGGATTGCTTGAGTGTGGATGTGTAAGGTCATGCCGGCATGTTGCGATCTTGAAGCGATGCATTCAAAGTAGCAACTCCACGTCATGGTCATCTCTCCAACACCAGCAGTGGCCGACGTTTGAGGAGTGCAGTGCAACGGTGCGACCTTGAGCTTGGTGTGAACCACGATCGGAATGTGCGACTGGAGGCAGGTTGTGCGGATCTATGGCGGCTTCGCGATGGAGATCTCGTGAGCGAGCTCCGAGGTTTGTGTGCCGAATGAATCCATTTCGAATGTCAAGCTGCCGAAGCGCCTCGCTCCATGTGATCGCATGCTTGTAGCTGTGCGAGGACACTATGCTGGTGTCAGTGGTAGTGTCCAGGGCTACCAGCAAGCTCACTGAGTCATCTCGGAACTGTTTACCTTTCCTTTCCGTTTAGTTCCGCATTCCTGACAAATTCTTGTGGCGTACGAGGAATCCCTGTGGCCCACACCAATCCATGTTGAACTGCGCTTTGTCGCTTGGAGGTCGGTCATTGCTCAATCCGCGCCAGTCGTCGCCCACCTCCTCCTCCTACCTCCCAGTCAGAATGCCGCTGCCGCTGGGCACGTCCACCGAGCAGCGCCTCGAGCAGCTCGCCGCCGCCTACGGGACGCCGCTGCAGCTCTACGACGAGCAGCTGATCCGCGAGAACGCGCGCGCGCTGCTCGGCGCCTTCCGCCGCCACTTCCCCGACTTCCAGCAGTTCTTCGCCGTCAAGGCGCTGCCGAACCCCGCGGTGCTCAAGGTGCTGCACGACGAGGGCTGCGGCATGGACTGCTCGTCGGCCGCCGAGCTGCACAGCGTGAAGGCGATCGGCGTCCCGGGCGACCGCGTCATCTTCACCTCCAACTTCACGTCCGCGAGCGACCTCGCGACCGCCTTCGACCAGGGTGTCATCATGAACTTGGACGGTGGGTTTGCATATGATTGAACACTGCGGCAGAGATTCGGTGCTGCAGCGAATGACGGAGGATGGTGTTTGGATGCTGCAGACGCGTCGCTCGTCGACGCACTCGTTTCGGTGCGCGGACGCTGCCCGGAGCTCATCAGCTTCCGCCTGAACCCGGTATGTTGTGAGTGGTGCCGCGCTTTGTATGCGCAGCAGTGCGCTCACATGGCGAATGTGCTGCAGGGACTTGGACGCACGGACTCGGAGACCAAGTCGAACGTGCTCGGCGGACCGGACGCCAAGTTCGGCGTGCCGCCGTTCCAGATCGTGGACGCGTACCGCAAGGCGAAGGCTGCGGGCGCCACACGCTTCGGCATCCACATGATGACGGGCTCGTGCGTGATGAACCAGGAGTACTGGAAGGAGACGGTCACGGTGCTCTTCGATACCATCGTGACGCTCAAGAAGGAGCTCGGCATCGAGTTCGAGTTCATGAACATCGGCGGCGGGCTCGGCATCCCGTACCGCCCTGAGCAGACGACCGTCGACGTCGAGGCGATCAGCCAGATGCTGCGTGACGTGTTCGATGAGGCCATGCGTACCCACGGCTTGGCGTCGATCCCTCGTCTGTGCATGGAGAATGGGCGCTACATGACCGGCCCCTTCGGCTGGCTGGTCACGCGCTGCGAGGCGATCAAGAACACGTACGGACTGTACTACGGCGTCGACGCGTGCATGGCGCACCTGATGCGGCCAGGCATGTACGGCTCGTACCACCACATCACGATCCCCAAGCGCGAGGGCGACGCGGAGCGCGTGCCGTCGCACGTTGTTGGCACGCTCTGCGAGAACAACGACTGGTTCGCCAAGGACCGGCTGCTGCCGAAGGCGCAGGTGGGGGATCTCTTCGTGATCCACGACACGGGCGCGCACGCGCACTCGATGGGGTTCCAGTACAACGGCAAGCTGCGCGCACCAGAGGTGCTCATCCGTCCGGACGGTAGCGACTCGCTCATGTACGTGTTGGTCTTTGGGTGCGCTGGTGGGAGGCGTTCGAGAGCACGAGGGAAGATGCTGACTGGCACTTGTTTGCTGATGTTGGTGTTGTGTTTCTTGGTACAGCCGCAAGCGCGAGACGTTCGACGCGCTGTACGGGAACTGCGTGCTGCCAGCCGATCTTTAGAGGCGAAGCGTTGGTCGTTGTCACGTACGGCCATCAACCAAATACAACAGACATCAAGGGTTAACGCTTCGATTCGTCTCCTTGCTCGACACTTGCCAGCTCAGAAAGCCCGACTGGAAACTCGTCGATGGAGCTGGCAGCAGATCTCCGGAGCAGATCGATCAATCGGATGTGCCGATCAAGCAATCGCGGCGACCGCTCCTTCGTCTCCTCCGACTTTGTGGCGAGAGGCGCCGAAGGTATCGTCGCTTGTCCCGACACTGACGTCTGCACTGGAGTCTCCAGAGACTCACATCGAGCTCCCAGGCTCCAGTCCAGACGCACGTCGCGCGTGCGTGGTTGTGGTCAGCATTGACACCAACCACATCGTGAACACAGCACTCGCTCCATGCACAAGCACATTGACTCGTACTCGTGGGAGGATTCTCCCCTCTCCGAACCATACAAACGCCAAGATCTTCTATTCCCTAAATCCTCTATTGCGGGTAGGTCTCTTGGAACTGTGTCTTGTATTCGCACGACCTTCGCACGACCTTCCGTCTGTTGAATTTCGCTCTTTGTCAGTTTAGCACCGCACACCTCAGTCCTCCTCCTGACTATGCAGCTGCTGCGGGTGCTCGGGGCGCTGACAGCGCTGGCGGCGACGGGCGCGCGCGCCGGCAGCGGCCCCGCGGACCGCGTGGCGACGGCGGTGGTGACGCTGCAGCGCTCCGACGACGTGTTCTACGGCTCGAGCGCCGTGGACGCCGGCTGGGGCGGCGCGCTGCCGGACGAGAAGGTGGACGTGCCCGCCGCGCGCCGCTTCTTCCGCGTCGAGTACGCGGGCGCTGACAGCGACGCGCGCTTCGGCTGCGGCGGTAACGCGTCGAACGCCTCGCGCGTCGTAGCCGACGCGTCGCCCTTCGTGCTCCTCGTGGACCGCGGCCGCTGCGAGTACGCGGAGAAGGCGTTCTACGCGCAGCAGCGCGGCGCCGCGGCGCTGCTGGTCACCGACACGCTTGAGCAGGTGGCTAACCGCACGCTGCTTGCGCGCCGCGATCCGGACAGCGACGCCGACACGCGCAGCGAGCAGCTCGGCATGGAGTTCAGCTGCGCGAACGGCCGCGCCGAGGTCGCCGCCGCCGTGGCGGAGACGGTGCTCTACGACTTCTCAGCGCCGGGCTGGGCGCAGCTACCGAACATCTCGAGCTGCACGGAGAACAGCGCGTGCGGCTCCGGCCTGTGCGTGCCCACGGGTGTCGGCCGCGAGGTCTGCTGCGTCTGGGACGTGCCGGACGCCATGGGCTTCGGCAGCTTCATCGCACACGGCGACCGCGACAACGTGACGATCCCGGCCATCCGACTGCGCATTGCGGACGGCGCGCGGCTCAAGGAGCTGCTCGCCACCGACCCGCAGAGCCTGCTCACGTTCTACGCGCGCGAGCCGCCGATCGTGGACCCGGCGCAGTTCATCATCTGGCTGCTCGCGGTCGCGACGGTCATGACCGGCGGCTACAAGGGCGCGCAGTACGAGCGCACCAAGGCGCAGCTCAAGACAGCGCTCGTGACCGCGGACGCGACGTCGTCCGAGGAGACAGCGCAGGCGCGCGTCGCGTACCAGGAGCACGAGGAGCGCGCGCTGTCGGAGGAGGTCATGGACCTGACGATCTACCACGCGGTCGCCTTCCTCGTCGTCGGCTCGGGCTTCCTGCTGCTCATCTTCTACGTCGACGTGGTGCTCGTGATCATCGTCGGCTTCGCGATCGGCTCCGTGTCGTGCACGTTCCAGGAGCTCTGGGGGCCGCTGTTCAACCGCGTCAAGCTGCTGCGCTTCCAGCCGCTCCAGAACTGGTCGTACCAGTCCGAGTACATCCTGCCGGCGCTCTGGACGCTCGGCGACGTGCTGGCGCTGCTCGCGGCGGTCGGCGGGGCGCTGCTCTGGTTCCTCATGCGCCACGAGGACTTCTCGTGGGTCTTCCAAGACGTCTTCGGCATCTGCTTCTGCATGGTGTTCCTCAAGACCGTGCGGCTGCCGAACATCAAGATCGCGACCGTGCTACTTGTGCTCGTGTTCGCGTACGACGTCTTCATGGTGTTTCTCTCGCCGCTGATCTTCAAGGAGAGCGTGATGATCAAGGCGGCGACGGGCGGGAACCAGGCCGAAGCCACAGCGAGCAGCGGCTTCTGCCTGCGGTATCCGTCCGAGACGGAGCACAAGTGCCGGCGGGAGCAGATGCCGATCCTGCTGCGCATGCCCAAGTTCCTCGACTGGCGGGAGGGCTACTCGATGCTCGGGCTGGGCGACATCGTGCTCCCGGGGTTGCTGCTCGTGTTCTGCGCGCGGTACGACTACGCGACGCGCGGGCAGCTCTACGGCAAGGTCAAGCCGCACCTCGGCCGCATCAAGTCGTTCCGGTCGATGAACCTACGCGGCTCGCCGGAGCTTGACGCCACGAGTGCGTCGAGCTCTCGCCGCGGGCTCTTCGGGCTCATCATCTGGGGCTACGCGCTCGGCCTGTTCTTGGCCAACTTGGCCGTCGTGCTCATGAAGGAAGGGCAGCCCGCGCTTATGTACCTGGTGCCGTGCACGCTCGGGCCGCTGTGCCTCATCAGCTGGCGCCGCGGCATCCTCTCGAAGCTGTGGGAGGGGCCGCCGGAGCTCCAGCCGGGCTTCAAGAGCGGTGTGGTGTTGGACCCGATGCGCGGGTCGTCGCTGAGTGTCGAGAGCCTCGAGCACGGCGACGGCAGCGTGCGGGACGGGACCGAGCCTGGAGGCGAGATGGTGCTCATGATGGACTCGACGCCTGTGTCGACGTCGTACGCGCGCAGCGACGCCACGCCGAACCCGTCGCAGCGCACGAGCAGCAGCAGCGCCGGCGGCATCGACCCGCCTAGACGCGCCGAGGGCAAGTGACCATTGTTGTTGTACCAAACGAATCGAACCGAGGGCGCTGGGCTCTCGACCGGCGTCCTGTGTGAACATGTGCTATCTGCAGAGTCTCTGCGGTGGTGGTGGTGATGGTGGTGCTTGCAGGGCGACGTCATGTCGAGTACCAAACAGCACGCGCACTGCGAATCTAAAGCGTTGCCAATAAGTTAGCGCCAGAACACAAGTGGGGAGCGGACGAGGGCGCTGACTTCCGGAGCGCCTCAGGTCGCCGCCAGCTCACTCTTCGCTCAGATTCCCTGCACCCACTCGTCGTCCTCGCCCCACTCGTCGGACGCCGCGGCAGCCGAGAGATCCTCCATTTCGGCAGCGAACAGCGCGCTCGCAGCTGCGGCGCTCACAGGAGTGGCAGCGGACGGCCGCTGGGGTCTCGACGGCGCTGCTGGCGTCTGCAGGAACGACGGCGCCGGCGGCTGCGCGCTCTTCTTGAACGTCGGCACCATCCCGAATTGCTGCGAGCACCACAGAGAGCAGCGTGAGCGCCAGTGAGCAGCGTCAGAGCACCACGTGTCACGGGCAGGGAGAGGAACGTACGCTGAAGAGATCGTCCGCCTCCTGCTGCTTGTCGGCTTCTGCGTCGGTGGGGGACTTGGGCGACAGCGCCTTCGACGACGTGAACGGCGACGAGTGCAGCAGCGCCGGGTCGTCCGTCACCACTTCGTACGAGTCACTCGAGCTGTTGGAGCCAGGACCAGCACCACCGCCGCCACTGGACGCCGGCGCTGAGACCACCACGCCGTGGTGCAGCTCCGTGGAGGTGCTGCGCGGAAGATGCGGCTCTGGCGCTGGCAACCGCGGCGCACCGGCGAACTGGAACTGCGGCTGGCTGGGCGTCGCGGGCGGCGAGAGCGCCGACGCACTGCCGCCCGCCGCGAATGGGTTTGGGTGCGCGTACAGCGCCGTCTGGTACGCGTTCGTGGTGACGTGCGGCTCGTCCGCGAGGTGGCCGCCCTCCCAGTCGTCCCAGTTGTCTGCGCGGTCGTCGTCGTCGTCGTCGTCGTTCTCGCCGTCGTCCTCGAACGGACTCTCTCGCTTGTTCTCGATGCGACTGTACTGCACCTTGGAGCTCTTGGCAGCCGGGCTGGCGGTGGCAGCCGCGTCGCCCGCGCGGCGCTTGCGCACCCAGAGCAGCAGGAAGCCGCAGCAGATCACCGCGAACGACAGCAGCAGCAGCGGGCTGCCCTGGTTCAGGCGCGTGTGCAGCGTCGTGGCGTCCGCGCGCAGCATCGGCTTCGCGGTGGCAGCAGCAAGCGGCGCAGTCGTCGTCGCCACGGGCGGCGCAGTGGCGGTGGCGGTCGTCGTCACGGGCGGCGCAGTCGTCGCCAGCACGTTGTCGTCATTGTCCAGCGGGAGCGGCGGCGCGGAGGGCGTCGGCTGCTCGTCGCTTTCTTCGTCGCCCGCCAGCGAGAACTCGTCGCCCTCCGCGTTCGCTGCCTGCGCGTCGTCCAGCACATCGTCGGCGTCCATAGCCGCGAGGCGCGTGTCGTCCACCGATCGCGTCGCGGTCATCGCCGCCGCCGCCGCCGCCGTGTCAACCATCCGACCCAATTCTTCTTCTTCGTCTAATTCGCTTGACAGGGATGGCGTGTGATACATTTGACACAATGTGGTGTGGTGTACACTACAACCAAAATGGACCTGTAGTCCATTTTTGAAGGATCTTTTTTTGGGTTTGTCAACGCCAAAAAGGTAAAAATAGCGTGGCCATTTGGAGTATAAAACCATTGATCAAATCTTTTGAAGTATTTTTGTCTTGACCATCAAACTCGAGCTAAAATTAATGCAGCTGAAAGAGTGGCCTTTATTGACTTGACAATTAACTCAACTCTAGCAATAAAGTGCAGCTGAAAATATTCCTGATCGAGCTAAAACACATCTAAAGTGCACTAAACAGTGGACCTGGTGCTAAATAAACAAACAATGCATCTAAAAAAATTGTGTTATGTTCATGGATCTGTCAACAACTGTGGGAATGTTAACAGCTTTTCTAATAACAGTCTTTGATGCCAAACTGTTGTCCCACACACGAGAACTCACTGGTTCGCCAGCGTGATTTCGGTTATCACAATCTCATATCTTGTCATCTAACATTTCCAACAAAAATATCCCTAGCAATATTCACACTCATGCGTTAAAAACATTTGAGGGTGTGTAAATGGAAACTATTTTTAACACCATGTGAAAAATGTATATAGTTTGTAAGAGCTGTATATGTATGATGTTATTCTTCTTTTTGAGCGGCTCGATTGACGGATTAGCCTGGGGTTCTCAACTGCAGTATGTCACTCTAAGATCTAGTGTACAGGGTGGTGACTACGTTCTGCCTGTGTGTCCGAAGATGCTGCGTATGGTGTCGAGCGGTA